>JAPKLW010002481.1:48960-84173 GCA_026898455.1 Plectranthus barbatus
TTCGCCATAACCCACTATTTGATGACAATCCCGACAATGGAGAGGATGACAACCAGGATCCGCCAGGGGAGTCTGACAATGAGGAAGAAGAGGAAGCCATGCAGAACCGGTATAAACCTCGGTTCAGGGAGGCAGATTTCAAGATTGGCATCAATGCCAACAATTTTGAACTGAAGACCGGATTGGTACAGATGTGCAACAAAATCAATTCGGAGGAAGACCTACTGAGGACCCCTATGCGCATTTGGATAAGTTCCTTATGCTCTGCAACACTGTCAAGATCGGAGGAGTCAGCAAGAGTGCCATCCGAATGCGTCTGTTCGCATTCTCTCTGAGGGATAAGGCACAATCATGGTTCACCGCACTGGACAAAGGAAAGTATTAGCACATGGACTGAATTAAGGAATGAGTTTCTGGAGAACTTCTTCCCTCCGAATGTCATCAGGCAAAGACGGAAAGAAATCATCAGGTTCGCTCAAAGGCCTGACGAGAGCTTCAGTGAGACATGGGAGAGATTCAAAGAGCTGTTGAGAGCCTGTCCCTGACATGGTTTTCCGCCAGGAGAACAAGCTGAGGCGTTCTATGAAGGGCTCAATGATAAGACAGCCAAGTTGGTGGACACCACACTGGGAGACACCATCATGACGAAAAGCGGAAAGAAGGCCATGGAATTCTTCCAAAAGATGGCCAACAACACTCAACGGTGGTCCTCAAGCCGAACTCGGCCTGTGATGGCGGTCGAGAAGGAGAAAGAGAAAGTTGCCAAGCAACCTGATTTGGCAGCCGAGCTGAAAAAGCTAAGGGAAGATTTCGCTGCACTGAAGTAGGAAAAGACAGTTGCTGCAGTAGAGCCAGTGCAAGCTCCGTCTGAGGGGGATTGTGCCGCTGTTAATTTCATGCAAATGGGTGGTTATCAAAACAACTACCGAGGAGGATACCAGCAACACAATCAGCAGAATAACCAGCCCTATACCTACAATCACGCAAGGAATCACCCTGGATTCTCCTACGCAAACCCTCAAGCTGCAGAGCAACCACCACCAGGATTTGTCGTACAAGAAGGAGCAATAGTGGAGAAGAAGAAGCCAAATCTCGAGGAGATTTTGGCCAAGTTCATGGAAGGCTCTACTGATACTGTAGCCAAGTTGAAGCAAGAAATTGCAGGCGTGAACACAAAAGTGGACCAGGTGCAGAAGCATGTACAAATCATAGAAACCCAGGTCAGCCAGATCGCCGATGCCCTCGGAGCCCAGCACAAACCGGGGCAACTTCCGAGCAACACTCAGATGAACCCCAAGAATCAGAATCAGAGGAACCAAGTGAATGCCATCACACTGAGAGGGGGAAAAACCTATGAAGGGCCCAAGCAAGCAGGGACAGACACCCGAGATGAAGGAGAAGCCGAGAAAGAAGAAGAAGTCGTCACAGGAGAAGCTCCGTCGATCGACGACGCTTCCCCGTCGATCGACAAAGATCCAAAACATCCGTCGACCAAGGCTGAATCTCGTCGATCGACGACTGCCCCTGCTCTACCAATGTATAAGCCTCCTTTGCCATATCCGCAGCGGTTTGCCAAATCAAAGATGAACGAGAAGTATGCACGCTTTCTTGAGAACATGAAGAAAGTAAACATCAGCATCCCGCTGATTGAGGCACTACAAGAGATACCGGGGTATTTGAAGTTTTTGAAGGATATGGTCTCACAGAAAAGACCCTTCGTGGAGCACGAGTGGGTCAACTTGTTCGAGGAATGCAACGCGATTATTCAGAAGAAGATGCCGCTTAAGAGAGAAGACCCGGGATCCTTCACGATCCCCTGTGCCATTGGAGGAGAGACCTTTGGGAAGGTCCTTTACGATTCCAACGCATCCATAAACTTAATGTCGCTGTCAATCTTCAAGCGGTTGGAGATCGGGAGCATCAAACCAACGACCATATCATTGCAGATGGCTGACAGATCGGTGTCCTACCCAAGAGGCATCGTGGAAGACGTACTTGTGAAGGTGAAGGACTTCATCATTCCAGCAGACTTCGTGGTGCTTGACATGGAAGAAGACCACTACATCCCTCTTATCTTGGGGAGATCTTTCTTGAAGACTAATGGATCATTGATTGACATTCGAGACGGAAAATTAACGTTCCGAGTTAATGACGAGTCGGTCACCTTCCCCATCTACAAAGCAGTGCAGAAGCATAATGAAGGGAGCTACCCCGAAGAGTGCCACATGATCAATTATTCAAATCCGGTGATTTCCTCTCCCTTTTCTTCTCTTAAAATTGATCCGGATTTTCTAGAGAACCGCTTACTACACTCTTTGTGTTTGTCTTCAGATTTGGATAAGGCGGATGATGAGCTTGTGGATTTGGTGATGGAGCTGGATGTACTCGAGGGAATAACACAGGAGAAAGAGAACAAACGGAAGCAGTTATCAAGCCAACGCAGCCAGAAAAAGAAGAGAAAACGTGGAAATACCTCCACGTCGATCGACGCACACCATGCGTCGATCGACGCAGCCTTTGGATCCACGTCGATCGATGCACGAAGGAAGTCAGACTCGGAGCTTTCGTCAGCAGAAGCAGCGCGACGTAGAAAAGGGATTGCTGTAGTTTCACCCATGTCAACCGATGCAAATCAGGGAAAACTGCAATCTAACTCTGATCCGCTGGTGATGGAACTCAAGATGCTTCCGGCACACCTTAGGTATGGGAAGTTGGAAAAATTACTACGAGTTCTACAGAAGTACAAGTCCGCCATTGGGGGGACATTGAAAGACACCAAGAAATGGAGGATGCAAGTTATCAAGAACAAAGATGGAAAGGAGGTCGCGAAAGGACCTGCCTGGACCCGACCTCCCTGATGGTGATTGAAGACTCCGGGGGATAAAAAAGTTGATGTCTGAGATCAACTACCAGGTATCGTTCCCTCTTTTGTCTGATTTTCAAACTTATTCCACTCTTCGAGTTGGAAATAAGTTTGGGGGGATGTGGACAAGAGATGGAATGTCCTATCTTTTATTTATTCTGCTTTCTGTTTTTAAATTTATCGTACATTTCTATTTTATGCTATTTTGTGGGGAAAAATTTTGAGTTTTGAAGATAACCTGAATGAGATTGTGAGATTAGAATTGATTGAGGGTTGAGTATTGAATTGATTGAGATTGTGGTTAGATGCCTATGAATGTAGAATACCGCATGATAGGACTGATTTGACACTTATACGTGCATGCTGATTGAGCTGATTTGAAATTGACTGTGGAAGAAAATTTTTGAATCCTTGTGTGAGAATTTGAGCCTTTGTTTCGTTTGATGTGAGATTCACATGTGTGTTTTGATTTCTCTAGAACTTGCCTATTTTCTGTGTTGAGACTGCATAGTGTGCACAAGTTTAGGAAATGATCTTAGGCCATCTTTGTTAACCCAATATCCTAAACACTGTCCCTTCACAATAAATTTTCCCTAGTTAGCCATTTTGAGCCTGTACAGTTTTTCTTTCCTTGTCTATGAGATTAAGAAAAGTATTGTCTCACTCGTGTCTTGAGTTGTGGTATGTATGGGGATTGATTAGTGAATTGGTGATAAGATATGATAAATTAGTGGTGAAAAGATGTGCGAAAAAGAAGTTCAAAGAAATAATTAGAATTCTCATAAGCTCTCTTAAATAAAAGAATACAAAATTATCAAAAAAAAAAAAGAGCATAAGAGATTCAAAATGAGCTAGAAAAAAAAATTTATATTGTGAGTTTGTTGATGTATATGAGGAGATAAGGTGGATGATTATAGATGGTGGTTGGAGATGTTGAGAGTCATGAACTCAATTGATTTAGTCACTTGGCCATATTTCCCTACCTTATCAGAAAAAGCCTACGTTACAACCTTTCGAAAAGTCCTTTTTGATTCTAGACTTGTGTGCACATTCTAGCAGTGGAGATATTAGAAAATTTGCAAGCCTATGGTAGAAATTTCTTCATACATGTTGTTGAGTGCTTTCATCTTTACCTTAAACACTTGAGAGTTGAGCGATACACTTCCTGTGAGTTCTTCCACGGTTGATGAATTTTCCGTCTCTTCCAAATTGCTTGTGGGTAGTGGATTATTGGTTCTTGACTGTGATGAATCTTGTGAGGCATTGCACTTTGACCACATGATCTTTTGATTTCTTTCTTGCCTATTGATTGAGGACAATCAAACGTTCAAGTTTGGGGGATTTGATAAGCTCATTATTTCACTCACTTATCTATATTATTTTCCTACTATTTTATGTAGTTTTATTGAGTTTTTATATATATTTTATGCATGATGTCAATATTAGGTGGTTTTAGGTGTATTTTGATGTTTATGCAGGTTTTTAGGCCTAAACTCACGAGAAAACCATTCCGAAAGCAGTGACGTGTAAGAGTAGCAATGAAGAGTTCTTCCACAAGAGGAATTCGAGCTATTGGTGCATGGCAATGGATGATGCTTTGAGTTACCTCTCCAACGCAACTGGAATCGGGTCAATCGGAGTTCGGAAGAGGAAGTTATGGCCAAAACCGTGAGACCGCGCAGACGAGGCAAAGAAGGCACAGTGCTCGACGAAGGGAAAAGGAAGATCGACGGAAGCAAAGGCCTCGTCGATCACTGCCAATACTCGTCGATCGACGAAGAGGTTCCAGGCCCAGCGATCGACGCCAAACAGCCCTGATCGACGCGCATGCGGGAAACCTAATCCGGATCTGATTTGGAGATTAATGCATATCTAACCCTAGATACTGCTAGATACGTCTTTCACCTATATAAATACTCATGTATAATTCGTTTTTGTTTCGAGAGAGAAGAGACTTAGAGCAATTACAAGATTTAGTATTGAAGAATTTTTAGAGTTTTATGTTTGAAGACAAGTTCCTGCGGGAAGATTTCCGGATACAAGTTTCTATGCAATTCAGGTTTTATTTTTCCATGATGAATATTACCGTGAATATGTGTAACTAAACTTCTTCTCAGATTCTAGGGTTTCGAATTATCAATGTATACATGTTTGATTGATTGAATTATTTTCCCTTTCTCTTCGTAGTTTGTGAAATCTGTGCTTATTCATAATCTTGATTTGTTGGCCACATCTTAGGATTATCTAGTTGATTACTTGAGACGTAACTGTGATAGTTTTCAATCGAAAGAGATTTTCACAATATAATCTGATTTCTTGTCGTAACTGAAGGAGATTGATTGTAGGAATAAATCTGTAGATCTTTGGAGTTAGTTAATTTATCTTGAGACCGAGCAGAGATAGGTAATTAATTAATCTACTTTACGAATTGTCCAACAAAGAAGTTTGTAATACTTTTCTGATGTTTCACTACGAAGAGGAATTAAAATTGGGAATTAATCGATTCATTCATACATGTTATACTTGATAAGTAGATATCCCTGGAATCTGTGCTTCTCTTATTTGAATCTAAAAGCTTTTTAATTACCTGTTTAATTTTCATTAGCTAGTATTGCGATTTTCAAAACAACCAAAACTTTTCAATTGATTTTCCTGACCAGTATTTTGAGAACTTATGATTTAGTACTTAAGGTTTTTCGTTGCTTCATTCCCCTGGATCGATAACCTTAGGGTTTACAAATTTATTTGCCACTATTTCTATAATTAATCTGTAGAAATTACAGTGATCAGTGTGTAACTAGAAAATGATCTTAGGCCATCGATTCTTAGTCCTACCTTTCACATCGGGAGTATAAGGTGGTTGTTATCATAATTTTGCCTTTCATATCTTTGACCCCCCATGATTGAGCTTTATTGGTGAATCTTCTTTGATATAATTAGGACCAAATTTGGGGGGAAAGAGTGTATGAGTGTGAATACGGTGATGAGAGTTGGGTTTGGAATTGATTGAATGTGTATTGTTGAGAAATGTTGAGGCAGGAAAGATATGGAATAAAGGATTGGTTTGAATCCTAGAAAAAAAAATGAGCACCTACAAAATTTTGGTGCAAGTGGTTGAGAAAAGAGGTACCGACAAAATGAACGAATGATGGTGCACTTGAAAATGATGAAAAGAAGAGAAAAGAGAAAAGAAAAAAAAAAGAAAAAAAAAAGTGTGTTGTGAAATGAAAAGCCTCGGGGGTTGTAGTGGTTTGAAAAGAACAAGTTTGGGGGTTTTGGGAAATTGAGAAGTTTAGTCACTTTGGCCCGAAACCACCCACCTTTTAGTTAGCCACGTTAAAACCCGTGAAAAGACCTTTTTGATTCTAGAAACTAACTCGTTGTAGTATAGTGGTGAGAATGGATGCAAGCCTATGGAAATCGAGCTCGATATCTTGTGATTGTGTGAATCTCATCATCCCTAAACACATGAGGGAGTGCTTTCGTTTCTTATATCCATTTTTGATGAGTGGTTCATGTCCTTAGCATTAACCTTGTTACAAAGTTAGGTGATAATCTCGTTTTACTTGAACATGCTAAGATAACTTTGATGAGCTATGAGGTATTACATGAGGTAGATTAATAGCTTTACTTTGTTTTGATTGAGGACAATCAAAGGTTTAAGTTTGGGGGATTATGATACGTGCGTAAAATGACTCATATTTTGATGTGTGTGCATGCTTGTTTGTGGCTATTTTACTTCCGTATCATATGTTTTTGTCGTATTTTGGTTGTGTTTTCGTGTTTTTGTGTTTTGAATGTTGTAGGATAGGTTTTGGGCATAAACGAGCATTTTTGGTGGAGTTTTGGAGGAAAATCGCACGTGTTTGGTGTTTGGAGTTTGGAGGCGTCGACCGGCCGAGCAGAGTAGGACCGGCCGAGCCAAGCTGGACAGGGAGCTCGACCGGCCGAGCGGAGCAGGACCGGCCGAGCGAGGCCGGACAGAGGGCTCGACCGGCCGAGCCAAGCCAACAGACAGGTGGCTCGGTCGAGCCACTTCGATCGGGCGAGCCTGGCTCGGTTTTTCCAGCATTTTGGCGGTTTCTAGCTTTGACCGGGCGAGCCATACTTCGACCGGGCGATCCGAGGCCCTGTTTGCTTGTCTATATAAGGGGGAAATTCAGTTATTTAGAGAGCTTTTGGTCATTTCTCATTAGATCTAGTTAGGAGTTTCCCTAGATTCCAATTTCCATCACGATTTCATCTCAATCCTAGAGTATCAATGAGCTTAATTCATCAATCCTTGGAGGAGAATTGAAGATCCAAGGGGGTAGATCAAGACATACAAATCCAATTGGAGAAGATTCCAATCTCTACTTGTCAATTGTAATGGATGTATTTGATTTCAACTTTGTATTGTTACAATTGAGAGGTATGATGTTCTAATTCAATTTGGATGTTGATTTGAATAAGGATGCATGAAGATAAGGTTTGATAATTGTTTGTTTACTTTCCTTTGAGAACTTGAATTGCACTAGAACTTGTTCCTTACCTCCTAGGTGTAGGTAATAGCCAACTTAGGAGGTAGTTGACGTGAACGCTGCAGCCAACACGCGGGCGGAATCGTCGAGAATAGTGTATATTCATACGATTTTAGTTCCAATCCATGTGCGGTTCTAGGTCGTAGGGCTATAATTGACGATCTATTTGGAGTGGTCTAGGGCTTAATAACGTGACTGTTTGCAAGTCTTAGTATCATCAACTGTTAGCTCGCCGTGACAAGGGGTTAACGAGTGTAGGGTCGATTGCTCAATCTCGTAAGAATTAAAATGTGTTTACATCAATGATTAACCTAATTGGATTGCATCTACGTTCATTTCAACATCCTACTTACCTAATTTGAGTATTTGTTGTCTTGGTTTACCGATTGTGGAAAGAAGTGATTGAAAGTTGATTGTAGTTTAATTGATTGTTTGTGATACGATGTTAGCATAGATTGAAATTGATTGCCTAGTTGATAGAATCTACTCAACAATTATATTTTGCCTAGCTATAGGACTTTGCTATAGTATCTCGGTATTCTAGCGGGCGAAGGGAAGAAGGACCTGGATTTGACAAATTTTATTCTTGTGTAGTTAGAAGTTTAATTTGATTGAACTTTTAGCAGCATCAGGTTGTATAAGGATATTGATTTACCTTTACTTTGGTTTTGAATGTGGATTTGGATGATGATTTTAATGGTTTAATATGATGTGTTGATGGAATATTTTGGCGAGCTTGCATGTGTTTAATCCTTTCTATTTGGTTTTGGTATGTGGATGTGTAATGGTTTGGTATGAATGGTGGAGCTAGTGGATATTGCTTTATTTTTGTTGATGTTTGGTTTGTGGAAGTCGGTGGAAATGAGAACTTAATCGGCTTGTTTATGCTCAATAGTTTGGTGGTGTTTGTGAATGATTTGTAGTAGGTGCAAACAAGGACTGGAGAGCGGTGATCGTGCCTACTAATGGGTAACGTTTTCTATCGTTCTTCCTACCATTTAGTTTTATTACATTTGTTTATGGCATGTAGATTGTGGTTAGGATTGTTGTGTGCTTGTGTGTGTGTGATGAACCCAAATGAGGCTTGAGATTTAATCATGATTTACTTTGTGAAGTTTGATGTTTACCTCAACTAATGATAGGGCGGAATCTGGTTTTCAAAGCATGTTTTAAGTTTAACTTTTGAATTGCCGAGTTTCGTATGTGGTTAATGCATAGGACTTGACAAAAAGCTGTGAGGATTGAGCCATGATATTGTCATATCTATATTGTTTGTGAGTGGCAAGATTGAGAGTAAGAGATCTAGAACTTGCATCCGTTCTCTATCTATTGGCATGAGTGTGTAACTAGAAAATGATCTTAGGCCATCGATTCTTAGTCCTACCTTTCACACCGGGAGTATAAGGTGATTGTTATCATGATTTTGCCTTTCATATCTTTGACCCCCGTGATTGAGCTTTATTGGTGAATTTTCCTTGATATAATTAGGACCATATTTGGGGGGAAAAAGTGTATGAGGGTGAATACGGTGATGAGAGTTGGGTTGGGAATTGATTGAATTTGTATTGATGGGAAATGTTGAGGCATGAAAGATATGAAATATAGGATTGGTTTGAATCCTAGAAAATGTAGCACCAACGAAATTTTTGGTGCAAGTGTTTGAAATGAAAATAAAATATATAAAAAAGAGAGGCACCGACAAAATGAATGAAAGATGGTGCAATTGAAAAATGATGAAAAAGAAAAGAGAAGAGAAAAAAAAATTAAAAAAAAAGTGTGTGTTGTGAAATGAAAAAGCCTCGAGGGTTGTAGTGGTTCGAAAAGAACAAGTTTGGGGGTTTTGGGAAATTGAGAAGTTTAGTCACTTTGGCCCAAAACCACCCACCTTTTAGTTAGCCACGTTACAACCCGTGAAAAGACCTTTTTGATTCTAGAAACTAACTCGTTGTAGTATAGTGGTGAGAATGGATGCAAGCCTATGGAAATCAAGCTCGATATCTTGTGATTGTGTGAATCTCATCATCCCTAAACACGTAAGGGAGTGCTTTCGTTTCTTGTATCCATTTTTTATGAGTGGTGCATGTCCTTAGCATTAACCTTGTTACAAAGTTAGGTGATAATCTCGTTTCACTTGAACATGCTAAGATAACTTTGATGAGCTATGAGGTATTGCATGAGGTAGATTAATGGCTTTACTATGTTTTGATTGAGGACAATCAAAGGTTCAAGTTTGGGGGATTATGATATGTGCGTAAAATGACCTATTTTTCGATGTGTGAGCGTGCATGTTTGCGGTCATTTTACTCTCATATCATATGTTTTTGTTGTTCTTTTGTCGTGTTTTCGTGTTTTTGTGTTTTGAATGTTGTAGGATAGGTTTTGGGCATAAACTAGCATTTTTGGTGGAGTTTTGGAGGAAAATGGCACGAGTTTGGAGTTTGGAGGCGTCGACCAGCCGAGCGGAACAGGACCGGCCGAGCCAAGCTGGACAGAGAGCTCGACCGGTCGAGCGGAGCAGGATCGACCAAGCCAAGCCGGACAGGGAGCTCGACCGGCCGAGCCAAGCCAACAGAGAAGTGGCTCGGTCGAGCCACATTGAACGGGCAAGCCAGACCGGGATTTTCCAGCAATTTGGCGGTTTTCAGCTTCGACCGGGCGAGCCGTACTTCGACCGGGCGAGCCGTACTTCGACCGGGCGATCCGAGGCTCTGTTTGCTCGTATATAAAAGGGGAAAATTCAGTTATTTGGAAAACTTTTTGTCATTTTTACATTAGATCTAGTTAGGAGTTTCCCTATATTCCAATTTCCATCACGATTCCATCTCAATCCTAGAGTATCAAGGAGCTAAATTCATCAATCCTTGGAGGAGAATTGAAGATCCAAGGGGGTAGATCAAGACCTTACAAATCCAATTGGGGAAGATTCCACTTTCTACTTATCAATTGTAATGGATGTCTTTGATTTCAACTTTGTATTGTTACAATTGAGAGGTTTGATGTTCTAATTCAATTTGGATGTTAATTTGAACAAGGATGCATGAAAATTAAGGTTGATAATTGTTTGTTTACTTTCCTTTGAGAGCTTGAATTGCACTAGAACTTGTTCCTTACCTCTTAGGTGTAGGTAATAGTCAACTTAGGAGGTAGTTGACGTGAACGCTGCAGCCAACACGCGGGCGGAATCGTCGTGAATAGTGTAGATTCATACAATTTTAGTTCCAATCCATGTGCGGTGCTAGGTCGTAGGGCTATAATTGACGATCTATTTGGAGTGGTCTAGGGCTTAATAACGTGGCTGTTTGCAAGTCTTAGGATCATCAACCGTTCGTTCGCCGTGACAAGGGGTTAACGAGTGTAGGGTCGATTGCTCAATCTCATAGGGATTAAAATGTATTTACATCAATGATTAACCTAATTGGATTGCATCTACGTTTATTTCAACATCCTATCTACCTAATTTGAGTATTTGCTTGTCTTGGTTTACCGATTTGTGGAGAGAATTGATTGAATGTTGATTGTTGGTTTAATTGATTGTTTGTTATATGTTGTTAGCATAGATTAAAATTGATTGCCTAGTTGATAGAAACTACTCAACGATTTTATCTTACCTAGCTATTAGACTTTGCTATAGTATCTCGGTAATCTAGCGGGTGAAGGGAAGGACCTGGATTTGACAAATTTTATTCTTGTGTAGCTAGGAGTTTAATTTGATTGAACTTTTAGCCGCATCACCATGCAACCAAATTCTCTTTACTGTTAAAGACCTATAACATAAGTATCATTCATCATATTATGTACTCTTTATATCGAGTAAATAAATTTAAAATATTCTTATAACTTACATTATTAGTATAAAATGGGGTAAGTGAATCCAACGTCGTTGTCATATTTTTAGTATTCACTATCTGTACTAAACAAAATTAAAATTGTAAGAAGTTTTAATGTGTATCATGTATTAATTATCATAATTTATACATAATTTAAAATAATGGGCAAATAAAGTTATATGGATAGATTTCTAAAGTAATTTATCTATGATAGTAAAATATTAATAATCACCCGCTCTAACGCATCTTCGTCTCCTTTTAAGTGACTTTCATCATGTTTATGTTCTACCTCATCCATCAGAGACGTGTCTTTTCTGTAGAAAGATATGAGAAATACGCAAAAAATGTAGGTCTATAATTACTTTGCCTCGGTGAATTACTTGGATTATGTTATAGAAAATAAAAACTGACATTCTTTAAGTAAAACATACTATAAATATTTATATCGCTGTCATACTTTCGTAAATTTCATATTATAGTAGTTGTAGAAGTAACAGAAAATGCAATTAAGGTTAAAAGTAACAGAAAATCCGTGAATCTTTATAGGTTTAAAAGGAAAAATAGTTGACACAAAATTAAATACAATGTTTGTTCTATTTTCTTATTGGTGTAATTTCTAAAGGTCGAGGGGCTTGTTTTATCAAGAATTATATGTAATGGTTATGCTAAAGTCCTTGTGTTAGTGCAGGACCGCAAGAAGTTGATGGGGTTTACCTTTATTTTTATAGAACCTCTTGTAAGATTTATGCTATTGTCCCTGTTTTCTTAGTTAAAAGTTTATCTATTTATTTTACATTGAACTTCATAATTGTCTCATGAAGTGGGAGACTTTCTTAGTATAGAGCCACACAGTGGCAGATAACGTTTGAGAAGGTGGAATGTAATATTGAAAATTTTGTTCCTTATGAAGTATGAGCACAAGTTCCTTATCATACTTCCTTTGTAGATATTATTAAAGCTTGATAAAACAAAGGAAGACAAGTTGGCAGAGAGCAACCGGAATGAATTGTTGAAGTTCTTGAATGCTAGTTACGATTGATGATGCATATAGTAGTCATATTCCTTTCATCGAGTGTCGTCTGTTCAGATTTGTCTCTATGCTATCTATATTCATTGGTAGTTTGTGTTTTACAATCTTTGTTGGTCATGAGAACTGAACTTGTTGGTGGCGAGCCTTCCAGGCTTCACGTTGAATTCCATTGGCTTCTATGTATTAATGGGTTTTGAAAAAGTCTACTTATTTACTGAAATATCAGTGGTCGTTGATCTTGGAATGGTTGATCTTGGAATGGTTGAATCATCTAAATTGGTTTTCAATTCAATAGCGTCAAGAAAACTGAACTAGTACGACCAATTAAGGTAAAAAATGCTACTACATTTTCTAAATATTGTTTATTACCAATAGAAAAATAGCTACAAACACATTGCAACAGATTTATCACAACTGACATATACCTAAGAGGCTAAGAGAGTGATTCAACAACACCTAAATCGACAAACCAAATATAATTGATATTCGAAGTAAACAAGTTGGATTCACAGACATCTAACCCTTCACTGGGCCAAAAATGGTAATAGACTACACAATATAGACTACGCGAATTCTCACTTGTGTAGTCTATATTATAAAAGATGACGCAAAAGTGTATTTGCGTAGTAAAAAAAATAGGCGCTCAAAGACTACGCGGGATTTCGCATAGTGTATTTCAATATAGACTACACGTATTTTATGCGTAGTCTATATTGAAATACACTACGCGAAATCCCGCGTAGTCTATTTTTTTGAAAAAAACGGACATAGACTACGCAATGGGCTGCGTAGTCTATTTGTTTTGAAGTTGGGTAATACACTACGCGGGATTTCACGTAATCTATATTAATATATACTACGCGTAAACATGCGTAGTCTATATTAATATAGACTACGTGAAATCCCGCAAAGTGTATTTTATATGGAAAAAACAAAAATAGACTGCAATGAGCCGCATATTCTATTTGTTTTGAAGAACTAATTAGTTAATGGATTAACGCGAGGCCCTACCAATATATCCAATTAATTAATATATATCTTGATAGTTATACAAGTGTGGTTAATTTCAAGATATTATGGTAATAAACTACTAAAAACAATCAAATATAGCAAGAAATATAATTATGAAAGGAATTTAATATATTAACTCACGATTGCTTCAATCTCTCATATATGCCTATATAGAGTTATTAGTTTCTCATCAAGCTTTTAAAAGATTTCAAATATATATTTCATTATGCTAAAATTTAATGATGAATTTAGTATTTCTTTAAGATTTTTATGTATTTATTTACATGTAAGTTATCATGTTAATAAATTTTAAAATTTGAATAAATTAATGAAAATGACAATAAATTGTAATGAATCTGATTAATTTTACGTTATTTGTATCTTATCAAGTTTGTTAATATTTTCAAAACAACTTTGACGATAATTATGCAAAATTTAATGGTGAATTTAATATTTATTTTATGTACTAGATCTACACCCGTGCGTTGCACGGAATAATTAATACATTCTATTGATATGTATCTCAAATTTCTAAACTACTTAAAATCATACAGTTGAATCTTATAACTATGAATCATGGTTTCATATTTTATTAAGGTATAATGTATCACATATTTATATTATGAGTATTGAATATATAATGGTGTAGTGGTTTAAATACTTTATTTGTGACAAGTTAAGCTTACTTGGGGGCATTTTACTTTGTCATAGATTTGTTTAGAATATTCTTTAACAATTGTTGCAAGGGAAGGTCTCAGATTAGGCGTGTCTAATCATTTAGGCGGGTTTTATCCATTAACCCAAACTCAAACCCATCTAATATATCCTAATTGGGGATTAATATACCTTATTTGGGTGGGTGAACTCATTTAGGTATGGATAAAACCCGTCTAAACCGTTTAGGCTTGCCTAACACAAATTTTTACCTTGTTGCAAATATATATATTCATTTTCATTTTTAATATTGTATTTGCCATTTAAATCTTGATTCCATTTTGTCTAAAAGTATACGCCAATAGAATGAATGAGCTATAAAAATATTTTCAATTCTTAAGACAATACATTGTTAAATTATGATATATTTTACCAAAATTTTTACATAGAGAGTAATAATAGATAATAGTTTTTTTTTAAAAAATTAAGTAAAAAAGAGATAATAAAAAACTAAATTATGGGTTTTCAAGTGATTTTGGTCATTATGCTTTAGAAACTGGAATTTTGGTCAGACCAGATTTTGGTTTTTTTGAACTCATTGTATTTGTTATTTGTGGATCGGATTCTTGACAAAAAAATGGACTTTTAGATATTAAAAACATATTTATTAATTTTACGTTTCTTACATTTATGTCCATAATTTCAAGCCAACTCACCTACTACTCTTTATTTTTTCTTCTGCTCCAAGTTCCAAGACCTCACTGTTAATAATTTTCTCGATTTTGTGGATCACTTTTAACTCATATCTGCCAAACTTCCATTCTCTTCAATAATTTTACCAGTCGCTCACTTTTAACTCATATCTGCCAAACTTCCATTCTCTTCAATAATTTTACCAGTCAAGCACACATGGACATGGTTATGGATGTAGCGCACTCAAGATATACTATGATGAAATTATTGATCGAATTTCTTATCTATCTTTCCGACTAAACTTCATGTTCTCTTCCTTGCAATAAAATTTATTGTCACGGCAGCCTCATTCTGACAGCCACCCGACTACACTTCTATGTTAGTTTTATGGTTAGTGCAACCAAAATATTATCGTTTAGCTACATGTCGGGAAGTTCAAACTCAACACCGTGACTTCCTACTTCCTCGCCAACGGCAACTGGAACTCTCAATCGGTTCTCATTTCCATCTTTCTTGATGGCCTTTTCAGAAATTATGTAGAAGGCCCTCCGCTGCCGCTGCAACGCTCTACCACACAGGACTGATCATTCTCAAGTGAAGTCCTACTTTGCTGTGATGCTCGCCCACTTTCTTGACTATGATTCACGGCCGGGTTGCATTTTGATTTGATTTTCTTCTCCAGTTTCAATTTTTAAATGTGACGGTTGATGATGAATTGACCTGCCAGTAAAGAACTATGGTAAGTAATGTGAATATGATTTGTGATGTAATTTTTTTTTTTGAAAGGGTGGTGTAGGTTAAAAAGGAAGAACACTTCAAAGATAAAAATGAGATGTGGATATATTTGATTGTTGTGTGTATTTATACAATTGTGATAGGTAAATAACAAATAATTTTTTGTTTTTGAATTTAAAATACCTGGACGATTGATTGAATTATACATCCCACCTCTAGGGTTGTTCATGTCTATCTCCTTCTCTTTTGTTTTCTCTCTTATTTGCCAGAAGAATCCATTGTTTGCCCCCATGCTCCAAATGACTTTCAATCTTATCTGTGTTTTTTATTTTATTTCAATCGGTACATGTTGCAAGACGGAACGGTTATTGTAGAATAAACCTTCTCATCTCTTTTTTCATCTTTGGTCGGCTTTGTTGTTCCGGACATTTAATATGGCTGGACTCATCTTCTATCTGTTCAAAGTAAGTATGTGAATATTAGTAACATATATTTATATAATTAGAAATAAAATTTATTGTCGAATATTCTGAGTTTGTTTATATAATGTATACACAAATTTTATGATTTACCTTCTAATACATCCTTATGATATGTAGTTTCCAGCTGCAAAAATTCCGAGGAAGCTTATTTAGGATTGACTCTGCAAGTGAAGAAAAACACAACCAATTATTAATGTTGATATAGAATAAACGAAGACAAATAATTATGTTATTGATAAAATAAAAATGAGATAACGCAAATAAACCAAATAAATCCCAATACCTTCGTCGAATAGGATAGAAGTGGTTCATAGTTTTGAGAAAGAGAGTGTTCGGGAGATGGGATTTTATAGAAGAAAATGAATGATTTCAATCTTGCAAATTTGAATTTCAAATGGTTGTGGACCCAAACTGAAAATATATTGCACAGTGAAAAAGTCAGATAGGATAGTCATAGGGATATGGGCAATAGTTACTGGGGATATGGGCAATCGTTATATTTAAATGAGGCGAATTGAGAATTTTTTAATTGATTTTAATTTTAAGTTTGAAATTTTGAATTCTCGAAAAGTGAGTAAGAGATAATAATTGATCTGCGCTACTTTTGGTAATTGATTGCAGAAAATAAAATAATTAAAAAGAATATATAAAATATAGTAACTTTTTGGCAGTTGTGCATGCTGCATGAGTTTTGAGAGGTTTTTTTTTCTGCTCTACAGAGGCTTTGTTTTAGTATTATTAATAGATAGATACAGATTAGATGTTTGTATGTTTAATTTATTGAGTAAATATAATATAAATTGGATATAATTAAATATAATTTCAATTGATTTCAATTTGGTGTTGTTCTTTCAAATATGCTTGTTCATTTTTTTTCTGTCACTATGTAAGCACTTATGACTGATCATATCCTCTTGACCTCTATCACACGCAAAATCAAATATATTAATTTAAAATTATATGTCAGAAGAGTAAATTTCTTTTTTTTTCTTTTTTTGAAAAATACACATGTTATAAACTCTCAAAGCACGTGCATGGCTGATAAATAAGTAGGATTGGGCGGGAATTGTACAGTGAAGGACTTCTCTGAATTAGTATATTTAGTAGATTCCAGATATCTCTCAACCACGCACCCAACCTTCGCTTTCATCCCCCACACGCACCCATCCTTCATCTGCCGAGCCCCTGCCTAACGTCGAACAACAACGTTGCCTACCCACGCCAAGCCTCCCGCCTGAAGCCCCCGTCGCCTTCTACAGTGCTGCCTGTCGCCGGTCACCTGCTCGAAGGCTAAAGCCTGTCGCCTGCTGCATTCAGTCTCGCTATCTCTGCAATTTTGCTTTAATTTTTTTTCTTTAAGTTGGGGTCTTCTGTTGATGGATGTTATTATATGTTAATAGTTAAATTGTTAATGTTGTTGGGAATGCTCATATGCTGAATTTGATTAATAAGTGGTTCGGTATCCTGAATTTGATATTTGATTGATAATATATGGCTGAATTATATAATCGATAAACTGCTTCTGTTGATTTTGGTATGCTGCTGAATTGCTGATTTTGATTTTGGGTATGCTATTAAGTATTTGGAGGCTGCAACATGTTTATTTGCATTATTGTTGTTGAATTTTATTTTTGAGCAACTGTTGAATTTTTATTTATTTGTTGATTTTTTTTGCCGCTAAAGCTGCGACCGAGGAGGAGAAGTCGACTTGCGCTGGCGGAGAAAGAGTCTATCCACATTGGGGATGAAATATGAAAAGATTCACGCTTGCCCTCAGATTGCATTTTGTATCGAAATGAACATGCTGATTTGGTGAGTTGCCCTACATGTGGATCATCAAGGTGGAAGGTAATTAATAGAGCTAAAATTTCTGATGGGGCTCCTGTAAAGGAGAGCAAGATATTCGATGGAGTTCCAGCAAAGGTTTTATGGTACTTTCCTCCGATACCTAGGCTTCAGAGAATGTTTCGCATTAAAGATATGTCCAATAACTTAACCTGGCATGCTCACAAGAGAGTACGTGATGGGTATCTACGTCATCCGGCAGATGCACCTGCTTGGAAAATTGTGGATGAAAAGTGGCCTGAGTTTGGAAACGAACCCAGAAACCTTTGATTGGCACTTTCAGCTGATGGTATCAATCCTCATAGTGTTCAATCGTCCAAATATAGTTGTTGGCCAATTATTCTTGTTACATACAACCTTCCCCCGTGGCTATGCATGAAAAGAAAGCATATGATGCTCACTTTGTTGGTGTCGGGTCCACGCCAACCTGGGAATGATATAGATATATATCTCGCACCTTTGATCGATGACTTGAAGCAGTTGTGGGAAATTGGGGTGGAGATATATGATGCATTTCGTAAGGAGAAATTCATGCTCCGAGCTGTCCTACTTTGGACAATTAATGATTTTCCTACTTATGGCAATTTATCAGGTAACAAAGTTAAAGGTTATCATGCATGCCCTATTTGTTGCGACCAAACCTGTGCACGATACTTAAAACACAGCAGAAAGATGTCATACATGGGACATCGAAGATTCTTACTTGTTGTACATCCTTATCGAAGACAGAGGAAAGCATTTGATGGAAGGAATGAATTAAGGCCTGCACCCGCCATACTGAGGGGTATTGAAGTGTTTGAAAAGGTGGAGAGATTGAAATGTGTGTGGGGCAAAAAGAGCAAAACTAGTCATTCAAATGAAGTTAATGAAACTAGTCCTTGGAAAAAAAAATCAATATTCTTTGAATTAGAGTATTGGAAGAACTTGCACATTCGTCATGTCCTTGATGTGATGCATATTGAAAAGAATGTATGTGAAAGCTTGTTTGGCATGTTGCTTAACATACCGGGAAAAACCAAAGATGGAGTGAAAGCAAGACTAGATCTTGTAGACATGGGCTTGAGGAGTGAGTTGGCACCAAGGATTGAAGAAAAAAGATCATATTTGCCACCGGCATGCTATTCTCTTACCAAAGATGAGAAACAAAAATTATATTCTTTTTTCAGTGGCGTGAAAGTGCCAACAGGTTATTCATCGAATGTGTCGAGCCTTCTATCTGCAGATGATTCAAAACTTGTGGGTCTTAAATCACATGATTGTCACACTTTGATTCAACAACTGCTTCCGGTGGCTATACAAGGTGTCTTGCCCAAACAAGTACGATGTGATATTACTAGATTCTGCTTCTTTTTTAATAACCTATGTAACAAAGTGATTGATGTCTCCAAGCTAGATGATCTTCAACGAGACATCACAGTTACAGTGTGCTTGCTTGAAAAGTATTTTCCACCATCATTCTTTGACATAATGGTACATCTAACTGTCCATCTTGTACGTGAGGTCAATCAAATATTGTGGCCCAGTGTGGTATAGGTGGATGTATCTGTTTGAACGGTTCATACGAGTGTTGAAAGGTTACGTGAGAAATCGTAAATGCCCAGAGGGATGCATTGCCGAAAGCTACATTGCAGAAGAAGCATTGGAGTTCTGTTCAGAATACTTATCTGATGTACACACTATAGGACTGCCCTCCACAAATCGCAGCCATGGAAAATTATCTAGGCCTTTGTCTAGTCCTATAGTTTCACAAGTTGATGAGAAAGATTGGGAGCAAGCACATCTATACGTGCTGACGAATGAAGATATTGTTACTCCGTTCATCGAGTAAGTACAAATAAAGTTTCATATTTTGATTCCTAATTGATTTAACTTAATGTACTATCTACTGCAGAGAGCACATTAAACACTTAAAGGAAGTGTTTCCCAGAAAAGCACGGTTCGGAAAATGGATTCAAGACGAGCACAATCAAACATTCATCGTGTGGTTTAAAAAGAGGGTAAGTGTAATATAACCTAAACTATATTTGGTATTTTCATAATAAACACTAGGTAATCATTAATTGAATGTAGGTAGCAAGCGCGAAGTCGGATTCAGAGCGATTGAAATGGTTGGCTCGAGGACCTAATATACGAGTCCTGAAGTATGATTCTTATATGATAAATGGTGTGACATTTCACACAAAAGCATGTGATAAATTACGAGCTGTTCAAAACTCAGGAGTAAGCGTAGTTGCAACAACAATGCAAGTGTCCAGCGCAAAGGATAATCATCCTATAGTCTCAGACATGACATTTTATGGAGTTATAGATGAAATATGGGAACTTGATTATGTCAATTTTCGACAAGTTCTGTTCAAATGTTGTTGGGTGGAGAACAATAATGGCATTAAAGTAGATGAGCTCGGATTTACACTAGTGAATCTCAATAGAATTGGATTCAAGTCGGACTCTTTTATTTTAGGCAGCCAAGCGAAACAAGTTTTTTATGTACAAGACCCTGAAAACTCCGAATGGTGTGTTATGCTCGCTACTCCAAATGTAGCATACATTGAAGAAGTCGACGATGATGATCACTTCAGTGATTTTGCCATTCACCATCAACATTTTAGCAGAGGAATGCCAAACATAGATGAGGGTAATGAAGTTGATATACCATGTCTTCGTGGAGATTGTGACGGAACTTGGGTAAATAATGAATAATCGTAACTGGGTAATGTCAATATATTCGCATCTTAGTTTTTTTACATTACTTGTTAATATTATTATAAATTGTCGACTAACGTGTACATTTTTTCTCTTTTCAAGTATGTCTTCTCCCGGTGATTCTACTTAGGGTACTGAACCTTCTAAATCATCAAGAGCTCCGAAAGGGAAGGTGCACCTCGATAAGTTGACTGTACAAAGGTCGAAGGGACTTACAACTAATGTCAAATTCAATCAACGAAGGCAACCCATTGGTCCAGCAGGTTCAGAGTTACAGAGCTATATAGGTCTACTTGCTCGACAACATGTCAAAGTTTCGTACCGTGAGTGGAGATACGTGCCTGAAGAAGACTAAAACGCGATATGGGAGTCTGTCAAAGTTAGTAAAATTAGTAATGTCTTTCTATATTTAGAATTATGTGATAACTAATTATTATATCTTATTTTTTATTTGTTTTATAGTCGTTGTATAATTTGCCTGAAAGTTGGAAGAAGAATTGTTTGGCTTCAGCAAACACTAAGTGGCGTCAATGGAAATACAGACTCTATCATTCATATATCGTTCAACATGAGAATCACCCTGATCTACTAACCCATCCACCACCATGTAAGAGAATCAAGGTGGATGATTGGAAGGATTTTGTCATCAGTCTCATATCTGAAACAGCTAAGGTACAATAGTCATTTTCATTCATTTTTTTAATAATGCATTTCGAATAATCCAATACTTTTACAAAAAAAAAATCGTGGTCTAAAGGAGTTAAGAAAGAAAAGTTTATATCCTCATCGCCTATCACGCAAAGGATATGCTGGACTGCGTGAAGAAATGGTAAGTTTGTAATATTCTGAATAATTTTATTTTTAGATTTTGTATATCTTGCTAACTTATAAAATAACAGTTGCAGAAAAATCTACTCACGGGAGATGAAGATATTGATAGAGCCCTCTTGTGGAAGCATGCACGAGCAGATAAAGATGGAAAGTTCAAAGGTGAATTGCTGGTTGGGGCTACTGCAAAAATTGTATGTATCAACAGAAATAAATAAATAAATATATGAGTTATTATATAATTCATTCATATTTTATTGTAGGATGAATACATACAACAGAAGACTAAGGGCTCGTTTTCCGGAACTAATCTCACAGACGACATCTTGTCGCAAGCATTAGGGAAGCCCGAAAGTTCAGGACGTATAAAGGGTGTGGGTGGTTATGTTACCCCCTCTATGTATCTCAACATCCGTTCAGAATCTGTGAAAAACCGTGAGTTTTCAATGATGAAACACGAGTTGGCCACGGTTAAAGAACACATGGCTCAGATGAAAAAGTTGGTTGAGGGGGTGATGAATAGAGGGGTTGTATAGGAAGAGAAGGCAAGTTGTTCAGCACAAAATGATGTTGTTTCTCTTGCCAACGATGAATTAGAAAATGTTCTTCCAAAAAAGTTATATATAAAAGCGTAAAACAATAAATCTACTT
Source organism: Plectranthus barbatus (assembly GCA_026898455.1). Taxonomy (NCBI): domain Eukaryota; kingdom Viridiplantae; phylum Streptophyta; class Magnoliopsida; order Lamiales; family Lamiaceae; genus Plectranthus; species Plectranthus barbatus. The sequence continues at coordinate 70,803 of JAPKLW010002481.1, forward strand.
ATGCTTATTAATTTTTCAAAAATTAATTTGTTTTCTAGGAACTGGTAAAGAAACGAGAATCTCCGAAAAAGTCAGTGATGTTGAATGCTGAGGATATACCGATTTCATTGAAGTTATTGTATATGGTTGTTGAACATGTTATAGGTGATGATTGCACCATCCAGATACCAGTAGATGAGGAAGTCTTTGGTCAAAAGGAAAAAACTGTGTACATTTTGTTGGACGACATCCAGCATTTCTGTGAGCTTCAGCCTATCGGAGCAGGATGCATAAGTGTTTATATATTGTAAGTTTAGTTTTAACTATTTTTTTACTGGTATATATATATTTTTTAAATGTAACCTGATGTATGAGATAATATCTAGGCACTTGTATAACATTATTGTGAAGATGGAACTTATAGAAAAAATCTGATTTGTTGATCCATATGCCAGCTCACACAATCCAAATGTTGCTTCGGAGGATAAGGTCAATATTCTAGCCGAAAAGGCGGATATTGTAGGCCAAAGGTTGATTGGTACATTAAAAAATCAGCTTGTTTTTGTGTCATGCAATGTCGGGTACGTTAATATTATTCGTATTAATTGCTTAACAATGTTATGTTTATTGTTGTTGGTGATAATTTAATCACGATCTTTTAACATTAAAAATTGTTTTCATTGGATTATTTTGGTCATTGACGCATTTGGGGAGAAGGTCTATGTGCTAGATCCTTTGCAAAGCGCAAGGCATTTTGCTAATTGGAGAAAAATAATGGATGGGTAAGTTTTCAGTTTAATTAAAGAAAAGATAGACATATTTGTTTTTAATTTATTTTCTTAATATAATATCAGGGCTATGAAGATATTCAACACTTCAATTGGAAAAAGAGGGAGAGTATACATTAACTGGGAAGTCGTCAAGGTATATATATGTGTCTCACTTTAACACTACCAGAAATTCGCATTTTTGCGACCGAAAAATCGGTTGCAAATCGGTCGCAAACTGCTGTTTTGCGACCGATTTTGTCCGTCGCAAAAACCTTGGTCGCAAAAAAAATTGCGACCGAAGATTGAATCCGTCGCAAATAAATTTCCTTCAAAAAATAAATTTTAATTTTTTTGAACCGGTTTTGAAGCGGCCGGTCCAACTATCTTGAACCGGCCGGTCCAACCATCAAATCTGGTGGCTTGCGTCCAAGAGGGCTCGAACTCGGCACCTCCCGCACGCGTGCCGCGCGCGTTACCACTGAACCAAACAATAATCTCATTCTTTATACGTACTAAAAAATATACATATTTTAAAAAAAAAGGAATTTTGAGACTGATTTGCGACCGAATTTTCGGTCGCAAAATTTAGCGACGAAAAAATCGGTCGCAAATCCGTCGCAAAAAATCTGCGACGGAATATCCTGTCACAATTCCGTCGTAAAATTGAAATTTTCTATTCGGTCGCAATTTCGTTGTTAACCGGTCGCAAATTCGCAATTTTTTAGTAGTGTAAGATTTGTTACATTTTTATAGTAAACAATTAGTCTCTCAAATGATGATCATACAGTATCCACAACAGCCCGATGGCAACCAGTGTGGCTTTTATGTCATGCGGTATATGAAAGATATCATTGACGGCATTCGTGAAACTCTTTAGATGAAAGATATGGTAATTTACATGCATCAATATATTACAAACTTTGATTTACGTAGCAACTAATTATTATGTTTGTGCTTTTACTTTTAATAGTTTACTGGAGAATTGTATCGTAGCTATGAGATTAATGAGGTTCGGACAGAATGGTGTGACATTCTCCAAAAATATATGAACTGAGGTATGTTCGATTTATCAATTTATCGTTATTTCTCGCGTTATCATTGTTTGTTTTCTGTCATCTGTTCCTTTGAATTATGAATACCACCAGATGAAATGAATATTACCATGTAATAATTATTGATATAGAAAATGAAATGGCCAAAATGAAAGACTGTCATGGCATCTGTGCCTCAAGGATTGAATTCCATATGCATGTATTGCAAGGAAATAGCTGTACTTATTATATAAGAAATATAAAAAATCTAGTGAATAGCAATGATAATCCACAAAATGACAAACACCGAAAATGGTACTCAACATAACCAAAAACAACATTCGTCTTTGGAGTTGGCTGTTTATTTGTTCATTTGCTCATTTGTTTTATGTTTTGCCCTCTTTTCCCTTGGATGGTTAGAAACTAATGTATAGATTTAGTTGCATTATGGGGTAATTACAAAATGGGTGATTAATTGTTGTTCCATGATATATTTGTATACATTTAAAGTTTTATATGGAGGTTTTTTTTAGTTTCGTGTAGGAAAGTCGAATAAATTCATATTCAAGATATCTATGAGTGTAAATTGATTCTATTGGATATTTAATTGAAAATCCTCTCTATAAATGTAGACCACCATTTTACATTAGTTCTTTAACATTGTTACTTCTTTCCTTATCTCATTATTAGCTGGCAGTAACTATTTTAGTTTTTCTTTTATATAAGTCAAGTTCATGTGGATCTTGTATATTATACGCTAATCTGGCTATAGACCCCAATCTATGGTTACCTCTACATCCAATTTGTTAAATTATATTAATTTTTTATGAATTCTCTTGAGATAATTTGTTTTATTCTGTTTTGAATTATGAACCATGATTCCATAGTTGTTTGCTTATTTATTTCTCAATATAAATTAGTTTCCAACTTGATAGATTTGAAGCTGGAACTCCAGCTATTTGGGAAGCTATTGGATTCTATTTGAATTGTTTATCATCATCCAGATATATGATTAATATGTTGGATCCACACTTGAAATCATGGCAACTGTATGATTACTTTGGTTGAGAATCAAGACTTGACTTACATTTCTGATTTTGAAGGAAGAGGAAAGTTTGGAAATGTTTCCAAAAGTTAATATTAATTGATCAACATGAAATGATATCAACATCTCTGGGATTTTAACTCCTGATTCATTTCTGTTAGTTTATTATGAGGCTTTGAATAGTTATGTTACTTTTCTGTCAGTTAAATTTTGATGAGTGATGCATGATAACTTTGTTCAGATTGGATGCTCTCCATTACATGCATGCAGCAAGCACTGGGAATATGGAGTTGTGTGAATTCTTGAATAAGGAAGGAGCAGAGGTTGATGATGTTGACAAAGCAGGGCAAACTCGACTGATGACCGCTACATTATCTAATAACAAAGATGTAAATGTCTACATGCATTCTTTTTCCTTAACTTTATAGGTCCTATAGTAGATTCATTAACTTTGTTGCTAAACTGTAACCGGTGATTGCTGTTGAACAACTTTTGTTATACATTACTGTTTCGATTTAATTTAATTTTTATTTTGGTTCCTCTTATATTTATATTGTTCATATTTACAGAATTTAAAACTTGATAAATTGCTCATTTTTATAGAATTTTTTAAATTGAAAAAAAAAATTAAAAAATATAGACTACACGGAAATTAGCGTAGTCTATCTCCGGTCGATTACGCGGATTTTCGCGTCAACTATCTTAGTATAGACTACGCGGATATTAGCGTAATCCATAATGGTGTATACAAAAATAGACTACGCGGCATTTCGCGTAGTCTATGAAGAGATAGACTACGCGGGACGCTACGTAGTCTATCTCTTTATAGACTACACGAAATGTCGCGTAGTCTATCATCGCGAACAATAGACTACGCCGTCAAAGACTACACAGAAATTCCATATAGACTACGCGTTGTTCCGCGTAGTCTATTTGCACATAGACTACGCGACCGAAATCCTATAGACTACACCTTTAAAGACTACGCGAACATGAATAATAGACTACGCGGATTCCACGTAGTCTTTAATCTGAATTCTTGTAGTGCTTCTAACATAAGCAATCTAGATGCCTCTTTGACCAAATCACAATCACAACAATGGAAAGTGGAACTGTTAAAAGAAGCTTCATACCAGTATGCGATTAACTTAAGCAACTCATGTATAGTCACCACAACTAATGCTTAGTCAAATAATCAAGCATATGGCGAGCAAGATAATCAAAGACTACATAATTAAAACAAAACTCCCAGGACATCGACTCTCACAAATTGTTAGACAAACAATATTGATGCAACCGTACCTCAATATGGTTTTTCTTGTGATATACTCTGGTCGAACTTATTTGAGTTGTTCTACCAAAAAAAAAAAAAACAAATGGTGTTATTGATTTGAATAATTAATTAACTCTTATTATCATGAAAGTCTAATTTATATTGTCACAATGGCTAAGTACACTCACCTCTGCAAAACTACTGTTTCATTAATATGAATTTTGTCTCGTCAGTAACTTTCCCTTCGATCAAAAATATATAAGAATTTGACTTGTTTCCTTGATCAAAAAATATATAAACTGGTAGCAAACTAAATTCTAATTTTTATAGATTTAGGCTTTGTTTTGATGATTTCCTAAATCTATCTATTATGTTTAGTTTTTGGTTATCTGTATCTATTATAGATGGGATTGTATATCTGCTTCATGGTTTTGATTTTTATATTACGTAGATTGAGATGGGGGCTACATATTTTAAATTTAATTTTATTTTTAATTACAATTTTAATTTGTGGGCTACAAGGATAAATTTGTAATTTTATATGATAATTTAAAATTTAAGTTTTTAGAGGGTTGCGTATAGCAAAATTGTGGCTGCATTTAGAATCACCCTAAATAAATTGCGAATTTTATGTTGGCAATTACAAAAGTGGTAATAATATCGATAATAATTATGTAAATATATTTTAATTACTAATTTAAGTAACAAGAAAATAAAATTGTAAAAATGATTGAAAATATTAAAATCCAGCAAAAATTAGGTTCAAAGTAGGGATATTTGTGAAAGTTTTGATTAATTTAGTTATTTTTTAAATGTGTATATAAAATTAGTTATTTAAGATTTTTTATAACAAATATGAATGATTTTGACAAAAGCACAACACGTTTATAATTATATTGTTGAATTACTTCACACCTTTTGAATTTTTAAAAAAATAATTTAAATATTATTTTAGTTTTTTTGCTGCATAAATATTATTTCATTGGGAAGGTCTCAGGTTAGGTACGTCTAAACAGTTTAGACGGATTAACCCAAGCCAAACCCATCTAATATACCCTAACTGGGATTAATAAACCCTATTTAGGATGGGTGAACCCTTTTTGGGTATTGATAAAACCCGCCTAAACCGTTTAAGCGTGCCTAACGAAAGTTTTTCCCAAATTTAATTTGATTTAGCCATTTCTAGCCTCTAATTTCTTTAATATGCATAACCAATTTCTAAACTGAGTGGAATTAAAAAAAATTAAAAAAAATTGAAACGATAAATTTTAATATCATAACTTACTCTAATTACATATTTAATTAAATCGAAACTAAAGAATTCGTCTACTATAGCAAAAATAATCATAAAGAATAGTTATAATAAAAAATAATCTTTATATTAATCGTTAGCATAAATGATGATTTTTTTTTTCTCTGCTCGCTCATCTTTCATGGCCCCTATATTATAGAATCAAATATATAACGACCACTAAACTAAACAAATAAATATTAAAAAAGGAAAGAAAAATGTCTCTTGTTCGGTGCACCGGGTGAGTAAAATCTTATCAAAAAATCTATTAATTTATGGGTAATTCTAAATGCAGCAACAATTTTTCTCAATAGAGCCCCCTTCATATTTAGGAATATATGATTTTACAATTTTATCCTTATAATATCTTTTTTTTTTAAAAAAAAATTTAATTCTAACATAGCCACAGTAACCACTTTTTTGAAAAAAATATCATTATTGTATTCTCATCATTGTCGCTGTTAGAAACTGAGTTTCAGTTTACCATTTATTTTGATGTTTTTGTATGTCAAAACTTACTTTAGCTTTAAATTTATAGTATGTTTCTACATGTAATACTTGTATAGAATATATTGAGTTGTAATAGAAACTAGAAACTGAAGATCGAGCCGACAAGAAACTTAATTTCTGAAGGAAGACAAGAAACAAGTTTCAGAACTTGAAACTTGAAAGAGCTCGAGATGTTGAAGTCAAGTTCCAGAACTTAAAGTGAAGATGCTAAGGAACTTGAAACTTAAAATATCCAGAAACTCAGTTTCTCAAAATAGATTTTTCACTGGAGAGAAGCCAAAACTTAAAAGTTGAAATTTGAGAATTTCAGTTTTCAATTTCAAAAGTTGAAGAGCATGTGAAACTCAAGGAGACAAAAGGAATTCGAGTGGAGCTCAAAATCATATCGAAGATTCCTTAAAATGTCGATCAGCAAATCAGTACGAGGAACTTAAATTTAAGATTCCTCGGACTGAAACTGAGTCTGACAAAAAGCAGGTGGAAAGTACACTGCTAAAAGTCAAAAGCAGACCTCAGAGCAGAGCAGAGCAGATAGAAGAATGGTTGTGATTGGACGACCAAATCTTTGTCTCTAACGGATAGAAAATCAAATTGTCGAGACATCTGCCTATAAATAGCAGACTAATTCATCATAAACAACCACCTGAGCTGAAACTCTGTCAAAGTGAAATCTCAAAAGCTCTCAAAAAGTCTCTGAATTTCCGTGTCTGAACACGAGGCTTGGCATCTTTGCTCAAGCTAATTATTTGTGTGTATCTGTCTAAGTGCACGAGGCTCAAGCTTTCCAAGCTTAAGCTAATTCTTGGTGTTTATTACTTTTTAAGTAATAAACACAACAGTCAGTATTATACTCTGGAATACTGATTCCGATGGGCTTTGCCAACCAATTGAAGTTCTGGGAAGAACCGCAAACATCCAACCATCCAGGTTAAAGGCTATGGGGTGCGTCATCACTTCAGTTTTGAAGAAGGAGCAGATCAAGTTTCTGGGCGAGTGACCTAGCAGACCGAAGGACGGAGGTTTTCGATGAGCTAGTATAGATCGTGAGAAAACTTGTACTCTGTTACTTAGTGGATTCCCGATGAAGTTCGGAAGAGTGGACGTAGGACTTGAGGCTTCGAACCACTATAAAATATCATGTGTCATTTACCGCTTTACTTAATTTTCTGTATATTAAGTTTTCATACTTATTTGAAACATTCAATACTTAGAAAGTATTGAAGTGTATACTTGAAAACTGAATCTTAAACTTACCCTGAACTAAACTGAGTTTTCAGAAACTGAAAACTGACTTTCAGTTTTCATAAGTGCAATTCAATTTAAACTTCCGCTGCATACAAAACATCTCTGATTTCGGGGCCAACAATCGCCACCAACTTAAATTAGTAAAAATAAAAATATCTTCCATTTTTCTCACTTCATGTTTTTGGGATGTACGGATGTGATATCCTTTGGTGAAAACTCCTTTCTCGATTAAGATATTCATTATCACGATGAGACCTTATTACTCCCTCCGTCCCAGTTTAATTGTCTCACTTTCCTTTTTCGTCTGTCTCAGTTTAATTATCCCATTACTAAAAGAGGTAATTTTTTTACACTCAACAATAAAATATTAATTCCACTCAACTTACTCTACACTCACACTCTGTTGGTCCCGGATATCAGGGTATACTTTGGCAGCGGAAAATACGTAAGTTCGTTTCTTGCACTCTGCTGGTTACACAGCTGACTGGGACCTTGTCAGCTGGTAAGTCAACTGGCAACTGAGTATTCAGCTGACTGGCAACTGGCAGGTCAGCTGATGACTCAGGACTTAGATAATTTTAGAGTCGAGTTTGCACAGTTATAAACTGGTTTCAGTTATACTCCAGCACTTGGGTGCTGGGTTTTAAATCAGTAAGTAAATGCTGAAAGCAGTAAATAACAAGGATATTTTATAGTGGTTCGATCAACAGATCTACGTCCACTCTCCAGTCGAAGCACTGGAAATTCACTAAAAAGAGTAATCCGGTACAAGATATCCTACGATCTATTTCCAGCTGGTAGATGCCTCGTCTACCAGTTCACTGGATCAACCGCTCCCGGTCCTTGTCCTTCTTCAACTCTCGTCAGATGGATGGAGTGCGAGCACGTCACTTCAACCTCCACCTCCGACTGATTGGGTGTTGAGTTCTCCCAAGAACTTGACTCTTGCTGGCGGCAAAACTGCCCGTAATAACTCTGGAGCTGGCTGGCTCAAGAGCTGCTATGTTCTTCCTCGGAATGAGAAAGAACACCAAATGAGATCAATAACTCACAAGCTAGAAGCTTGGAGTCTCGTGTTCAAATGATTGACACACGGAGTAGCTTTAAGAAAAGCCTCGAAAGATTTCTTATTCGCTGATATGAATGCGTTTGAGCTTTCGGTAGTTCAAGAGTTGGCTAAGAGTGGGTAAGAGTATTGAATGCTGTTGGATCTCACGTATTTATAGACGTGAGATTCAGATTCAAATACTAGCCGTTTGGACACATCCGGAAAAGTCTCTGTCCTCGCATGTCCTTCTGCAGGCGGCAGGTAGGAATTTCCGGAAAGCGCCATACCTTTGGTCGCTTTATCTGACACAGATCTCTTTGTGTCAGAACGACTCTATTCGTCAGTACGAGGAATCGGAACTGATAGTCTTGAACTGATAGACTTTAAGGTATCCTCCTTAAAGTCATACTCTGTCAGTTAATTCCTCGACGAATCTTCTTTTTGTCTCTAAGACTCTGGGAGAGCGAATCTTGAATTCTGCTGATAACCTCCGACTGGTAGATCATACTGGTGATCTTGTGCTGGTAGTCTCTGCTGGTGACTTTCCTTAGCACAATCAAGGTCTACCACTTCGTCTGATGTTATCTCTTGGAATCTCCCGTGACTGGTGGCTTCACCGCTGGTGAACAGTATCAGCCAGAACACATATTCTGCTGGTAAGATCTCTCAGCCTCCTGCTGGTGAAATCTTCCCAACTGGTGAACAGTAACCAGTCAATAGCTCTACTCCATGCTGATGAACAGTGTCAGCATGAGTCTTGTCAGCCGCTTGCTGGTGAGACTTCTCTCAACTGGTAAGCACATCTCATGCTGGTGAACAGTAGCCAGCATGAGTCTTGATCAGCTGCGACTTACAACTCAAAAGACCTAAACAGGACTTTACATTTGAGACTAGAGCTATTCTAGAGACAAACTGACGCTGGTTGGACTTAGGATTTGATCCACCAAAACACTAAACACCAAATCTAAGATCTAAGCAATCAACTGGAGAAGGGAAACTTAGCCAGATTTCCCAACAATTTCCCCCTTTTTGGTGCGATCAAAGCCTAACCAGCGAGCACTCAGCTGATGAGGAAAGTTACAAAGCATTTCTGGGTTTTTACAAATAAACCTATCAGATCTAAACCCATGAAACTACTTCCTCACATCAGCTCTAACCTAAAAATCTTCCCCCTCAATCTGGGAGAGATATTGCTCGATTAAATTATGAAGTAAAGTCTGAGCCAGGTTAGAATCAACAAAGTACCAAATTGAGTGCTGGTGCTGATTACACTGAATGTGTAAGTTCAGCTGGTAAGTAAAAAGTTGACATTAGTTGGACAATGAGAAATTGTCGTCAACCCGTCAGTAATCAATCCATTAATGATGTTACAATTACAAGTACAGGATTAAAAACTGACTAGTCTAACTGATACAAAATTACTTACACAAAAAAAATGAAGAGTACAAGATTTATGGCTGAGATGAGGATCCAGGTGATTGATTGCGATTTGCTAAATTCCTCAAGATCTCTGTAAGAGCCGCCATATCTTGTTCCCTCTTCAAGCGCTCCTCAGCAGCAATGCGACGCTCTTCCGCAGCAAGCCGAGCCCTCTCCTCATCAGCGACTGCTCGCGCCCTTTCCCCCTCTTGGATCCGCGCCAAAAAGGAGTTCACCCCAGAGGTGAAAGCCTCCATTTGTTGCGCCATCTCTGCTCGGTAGGAAGAAAAGCGCTGGTCCATCCTGGCATCAATGAGAGCAACCAGTTGCGCAGGCGGATGGACTTCGGAAAGAGGCTCTGCTGACAGGGCCATCGAAGTGGGGGGCTCAACAGATGAGGCTTCAGCCATCACTATATCAGCGCCAGATGCCCCATCCACAACTTGCTCTGCAGCGGCTGCTGGTGCTGCTGCTGCGGCTGACGCTGACTCCTCAGCTGATTCCTCCACCAGCACCTCAGCTGATGCTGGTGGGACTTGATCTTCTGCAAAGTCCGCCTCCACCCAGTCAACGGGCTCCAGCTCCACAACATTCGGAGCACCAGCGACTGCAGGGACCAGCCATCTGCTGCGAGAGGGATCCTCCTCCACCACATGATCAATTAGCAACTCAGTGGCTGCCATATCGAACAGACGGGCAAAGTAGAGGAGGAGCGGTGGGAGGGCAATCAGTATTCGGATCCTTCGGAGAGCGTAGACCACCTGAAAGCCCCGGCTGGTGCGGTGGAACTGGAGAAAGGGCACTCGGACACGTCTTGGCTGCGGGAGTCCTGAGCTGCCAGTCCTTAGGCGATAATCAAGAATCTTCTGCACTCGCCGCCGGACACGCCTAAGGGACAAGGGCTCTGGCTCGTCAGTTAATGTATCCATGAATTCATTCGCCCAGGCCTCTTCATTCCTCCAGTATTGCAGCCCCAGCCTAGCGTACAGAACTGAGCGCTTCTCCACCGTGAGATACCGCTCCACACGGTCAAAGATCCTCCATCTCCGCAGCTCACAGTACAGAGTCGGGTTGACAAACCACAGATACCGGAAATCATTAAACAAGTCGAAATCAACGGCATCCTCGACCTCCACCGTGATATTTTCTGCGTACTCATACATAGTTCGGTTGTAGAACTCCATCGGCCTGAGGGGCAGGCACCAGTCCTGGATGCGGGAAGCTAAGACCGACTGGTGGGGGAGCCCGCGGAGGGGAATGATGTTGAGAATGCTGTAGTCAGGCACTTGAGAGGTGTCGAAGGCCTCTTCCCCGCGTAACTCCCACCGATGGGGTCCATTGACCATCTCCTCATATTCATCAGCGTCGACCACGTTGTAATTGAGGATGCTGACGGTTATGTCACGTTGTGGTCGCGAATCAGCACGTCGAGGCTGTGCTGGTGAGGATGTCGCTGGTCGTCCAGAAGTTGAGGCTCCTTGGGACTGTTGACGACCGAGCTGAGCCTTCCCTTCCTTTGCAAAATCTGGGAACAGGTTCCTTGGCTCCATCCTCTGGATTGTGGAGTGCTGGACAACTGGTGGCTCCTCTTCTTCAGAATCATCAGAGATAACAATGGGAGCCTTCCCAGCAGTCCTTGCACCAGTCTCCACATCCATCTCTTCTTCCTTCTCTGCCTCCTTCTCTTCCTTCTCCTCCGCCAGTTTTTCCGGGGTGGTCGCCCGCTCATCAACTCCTCCGCTGGCAACCCCTTGCACTGCCAGCGGGCCTTCTTCGGCAACTCTGCCTCCGCTGGCATCCCCTTGCGCAGCCAGCGGGCTCCCAGCCTCTTCCTCATCCGGCTGGTAGTGCTCGACTATGGACATGATGTCCTCGTCGACTCCCATCACCAGCAGGCGCTGATATGTATCTTCTGGTAAAAGTTCGCCTGGTGGTGGGGAAGCTGGTGGGCTGGCACTTGGACTTTCATCAGCCTTTCCTTTGCCCTTACTTGCCAGCCTCAGCTGTTCAGCCAGCTCCTCCTGGCGCCTGGCTTCATGCTCAGCCTGCACCTTGGCATAGGCTTCATCGCGGGCTGCTAGCTCAGCCTCTAATTTTCGCTGGGTTGCCAAGGCCTTCAGCCTTGCCTTGGCTTGCTTCTTCCTCGCAATGGAGGCACTTCTCTCCTTCTTCGATTGCTCCATCACCAGCTGAGCTCTGGTTTGGATGCGCTTCCTCTTGCGAGTCATCCTCTCCAGCGTCTCTTCCTCAGTCAATCCAAGAATGTTCTTCTTGACTGGGATGGAGATCTTCCCAGGCTCGGGATCATATGCCACAGCTGATGGTGGCTGCTGGTGCTGAGAAGTCTTGGGCTTCTTGCGGGAGGTCTTCTTGGTGACTGGCACCTGCTGAACTGGCTGAGGGCGACTGCCAGAAGCATCCACTTCCGCCTCCTCCATTTGAGTAAAAAGAGACTCAGTCTCCATCTTTCTTTTCAGCTCGGCCCTTGCCTCCTCCGTCAGCGGCTGTGCCATGATTGGCACCTGTTCCCCCTTATCCTCCTCTTCTTCCTCCGAGACGACCTCAGCTGGATCCACTGCTGACTTTCCCCTCAGCCTCCGCGGCTTGTGGTAGTCAGGGCGAGGCAGCTTGGCCTGCTCCTTGGTGGGCGGAATGAAGTCCGAACTCACCAGTTGTTCCCCCTGGTCCACTCCATCTCCAATCTCCATCTCCAGGATATGGCTGATCCGCAGCCCAAAGGATACGGAGTGAGCGAACGTCCCATCAATTGGAATGTTGGCGTTCCTGGCTACATTCTCCAGCAACCGGCCAAAGAAGAACTCGGCCCAGTTGCCCTCAATCCCATCCACCAGCGCGCACATCACCGAAAACTTGCGCAGGCTCAGCTCGGCGTAGGATCCGACTTCGCACTGCAACATCCTGACAACGATGTCGCACACCATCTGCCACCAGTCATCCATCTCCGACTTCCTCATACCAGTCCGGAAGACGGTGACTTCGTCCCTCTTCCATTGTGTCCACCTCCTTCGGAATTCCACCGTATCATCCTGATGATACGTGGCGACTTCCTCTCCTTCATTCCTCAGGCCGAAGAGATTGGCGAGGTATTCGGCGGTAACGGTGATCAGGTGGCCGAACACCGATGTAGTGAACGACCTCCTGTCGTCAGCAACCACGGCCCGAGCGTAAAACTCGGCTACCATGTGCGGATGGAAGGTCTCGGGCCTTGCCGTCAAATACTGACGAAGGCCTTCCCGGTCGATCATCTCGATCAACTCCTCCCCATAATTCTTGCGCGCCAGTTTCTCGTTCAGAATCTTTTCTTTCTGAACTTGCGCCGCCCTCATTTGCGCGTTCGAGAGCTGAGCCCTGGTCGCCGGCTTGTTCAGCTGAACCAGTCGAGCGAACGGAAGAGTATAGTCAATATCCTCAATCTTCACAATGCCGGTGTACGTCGGCATGTGCTGCTCGGCAACTGGTAGTCTGGGCTCACCAGACGATGAAGATGTGGAAGGTGGGTTGTCTTCCGGGGGATTATCAGTTGGGGGGCGTGAAGATGAAGCCATAATCTCAGGAAACTTAAGAATTTTGAGAGAGAATGAGATAGATTAGGGCTGGAAAAAACTTGAAAGAACGTAAAGGTTTTTCCGAAGAAGAGTCTCGAGTATTTATACTCGAGTCCATGCAAGATCAGACGACCAGGATCAACGCTCAGCAAGCGGGAATCGACGGTCATCAGCAGGCCCGTTTCCCTGTGCGA
>JAPKLW010002482.1:0-84106 GCA_026898455.1 Plectranthus barbatus
ACAAGTAGGCTACTGGGAGAGGAAACCTTAGACAGATTTCCCAACAACTTCTCCTAAGTTTACCAGATTCTAGATAAAAATAATTCATCAACCTTATAACATATTTGTTTTGAGATATAAATATACTCCTTTTTGTTTGATTAACTCAAAATTCTAGATAAGGGATATATTTATGCATCATACTGATATAAGTCATATCGGCCATATATTTAGCAAACGCATTATCAAGCCAAATGATAGAAGCACCAAACATATAATCATTAACATAAATTTGGACAATGATGAAAGCAATACTAATATTCTCAACACATAAATTCTTATCTACATTGTCACTTAATTCATTGATTTTAACTATAAATTGGAAGGGCGAGTGTACCGAGCTCATGGTGCACACTTCAAACTATATAAAATTATTTTTAGCTTATAGATATAATCAGATTTGTGTCGATCCTCATATTCCTTAAGCTTTTTAACATAGACCTTTTCATTTAACACTCTATTAAGGGATGCATATTTGACATCCATTTGAAATAAAGAAAAAATGGAAGCACATGCAATATAAATCACGAGGCGAAATGACTCTAACCTAATTAGAGCAAATGTACCATCTATCCTTTCAACTCTAGTATATATATGAGCTACAAGTCTAGACTTATTTCGTATAACATTGACATGCTCATCCATCTTATTTTAAAAACTCATTTAGTACCTATTATGTTCTTGTCATCTAGTCTAGGTACTACAGTCCAAACATTATTCGTCATAAAATGACTAAGTTTCTCGTGCATAGATATTATCCAACTCTCATCTCTCAAAGCCTTTGTAACATTCTTAGGCTTAGTTAAATAAATATAACTACTAACATGAATGGTGTTAAACACAAAAGAGATACATACCATTCTCAATGTTTTGTTGTAGTTTACTTGATCATTTTTACGAGTTTGAACTCCTTCAGACATATTTCCAAAAACTTGAGATGTTGGACAATTTCTCAAAGGTGATTCTCTCTTCTGTGTGTCTGTTCCTTTGAAGATTTTAACAATTTCTGCATCCGAGTTTGATGTTGGAGATGATGTTGAACTTGACGATCGTTTAACATCGGAGTGTTCTTTACTCACTGGTTGTACACTCTTTTCAATGAACTGAGATGTGTCCTCCTTATCCACTTTGTCCAAAATATTTCTTCTACTTGAATATCCAAGAAACATGGCTTTGTTACACTTGGATTCAAACTTGGTCACATAATCCCTGTCATTAAGAACATAACAAACACATTCAAATATATCCAATATTTTCAAGTTAGGTTTTTTACCATTCATAATCTCATAAAGAGTCATCTTTAATCCCAGTTTGGAATAAACTCTAATGATTATATGGTAGACAGTATTGATAGCTTCAACCCATAGTTTCTTTGCAAGATGTTTTGAAATGTAACATCACACGGATCATCTCCTGTAGGGTTTTGTTCTTTCTTTCGGCAACCACATTTTTAGGGGCTGAGTATTTATGTGTAATGCATTTTCTTCCACAAAAGTTTGAGAAACTCTTATTCTCATATCCCCTGCCATGGTTAGTCAGAATGCGAATAACATCGGTATGATAAAGTTTCCTAAACTTTCTATAGAGTTTAAATAACTCAAACATTTCAAATTTCTCCCTCATAAATTCTACCCATGTGAACACCGACACATATTTCTTTCTACTCGTGTTTTCTAATTCTATGGGACCCATCAAATCTATATAAAACATTTCAAAATAAACATTTTTGTTGATAGTACTAACAATATGATGAGTAGTATGAGTTTGTTTACCTCTCATGCATGGTTCACAAACCTTCTTTGTGTTGAACTTTAGAGGGGGAATAACATCAACTGTAGGGAGCTTCTGGATACTATGAACACTTGCAAGCCCCAATTTCTGATGCCAGATATAAGCCTCATCTAGCTTTGAAATGAAACACTTTGCTTTTTGATTGGTTTTGTTGCAATTTTTTGTTGATCTGCTACCAAACATCACAAACTTGTTAAACTTGTCGTAGACCTCATAGGTGCCTTTGTCAAACTTTATTGCTATTCCATCATCATGTGGTTGACATATACTTATAAGGTTCACAATCAATCCTTTTACAAACTGCACGTGTTGAAGCTTTGAAAATCTAGGAACATTGATGGTTTCTTTTCCACTGATTTTCCCTTTTGCTCCACCTCCATCAGTGATATATCCACAATTTATCTTTGAGAAGTGTGAGATGCAGGAGCGATCACCTGTCATATGTCTAGAGCAGCCACTAACAACATACCATATCCCTATAATGTTAGTCTTTAACAAGATATAAACAACACGACAATGTTGCAGCAAGATATAAACAACACATAAATGTTCAACATCACCATGCTTTTGATTAAGTTTCCTGTTATTATTAAAAATACGGGTTCTACAAAAAGGCTTGATATGACTAATCCTAGTCCAATACTGACATGCTAAGTTCTTAAAATTTTCCTTATCAAGCTGCTTAGAGATGTTAGACACATATTTAGAAAGTTTAACATCACTCTGCTCTGGTCTGAACATTTCAGGAAAAATAGAGTCTGGCACTAAAATATTAGAATATCCTATCGATAATATTTCATCAGGTCTAAAATTATGGATTTTTTCAAATACCAAGTCGGTTATACAAACTTTAAAGTTTAACATACTTACCTACATCTTTCTTTGTATTAAGGACTCTTTGAGTTTTAGAGAATAATCCTCCTTTTGGACATGAAGAGACTTCTCTTTTTGCTTCTAACATTCTTTATCAAAAAGGTTGGAATAATGACTGATTTGTTTAACATCATTCTGGATATCTTTATTACTTTCTAAACTTTGAACCCTACAATCTTAGTATAGTCAAAAGAAATACTCCCTCTGTCGCATTACATTAGTCCCATATGCTTTGGGCACAATAAACAATGTTTGTGAGTGTAATAGAATTAATATTTTATTAATGTTAGTGAATTTTTTTCCATTTTAGGAAATGAGACTAATCTAACATGACAGATGAAAATTGAAAATGGGACTAATCTGGCGGGACGGAGGGAGTATTATTTAGCTCGGTCATTTCATACCTGTTAGTAACATTATGCCACACTAGAATGTTGGACAAAGGTGTTGTAACATTGTCATTATCGGAGCAGCTATCATCATAATCATCATCCTCTACATGTTCCTCATCTTCATATTCCTATTATCCACGGGGACAAATAGATATCATAGATGGGCTCTTCAGTATCTGAATCTTTCTTTGTTGAGTTTTCACTTGAAATTGTTGACAATGTTGATATTGATGATGAACTTTTTCTCCCGAATTGTGGACTGATAGTTTCCTCTTTCAAGAACTTGTTGATCCCTTTGGTCCGTGTCACAAGATTTGATTGATCTTCATCCAGTAGGTCATCATCTAACACTTCTTCAAATTTTGCTGACATTGGGATGTTGGATGGACTTATATTTGTAACCTCCGTTGCATAAGAGGATATGCTTTTGCTTTTATCCTCTTGATTTTTTTTCACCAGATTCACATCATATGTTGATAGAATATCAACCAGTTCTGCAATTTTCAAAGTTTCAACATCTGTCCCTTCTTTGATTTCAGACACCTTGATGTTGAACTTTTCTGGCAGCGACTTTAACATCTTGCTGACCAGCCTTCCATTGTTGATTGGTTCACCAAGAGCGTGAGCTTCGCCTGCCATGGACGTCATTTTCTCATAAAATGATGAGATGGTATCCCCTTCTAACATCCTCAAATTTTCAATTTTGATGATGAGGATCCGCATCTTTGATCTTCTAACACTAGAAGTTCCCTCAAACTTCTCTTAAAGTATCCACCATGCTTCTCTTGCTTCTGAACAGCTGGAAATGAGCCTGAAACAAACAACATCAACAGAAGCAAGTATAGCTTTAAATGCTCTAGTGTTAAAGTTAGAGATTGTCCTTTCACTTTGCGTCCATTGTCGTTCTGGTTTGAGTGACACCAACATCGAATCTAAATTCTTTGGATCTGGTATTGACACTTTTTGAGGTATCCATCCATCCATCACAGCAACCTATGCTTTTTCATCCAATGACTTGATGTACATCTTCATTCTTGACTCCTATAGAGAGTAGTTATCACCATAACTATCAAGAATAAGTGGTCTACTTACCGAATTCGATGAATCCATTGTAGTAAATTTGTACTGCAGGAACTTGCTACTTAGTCCGTCAAGTAGTTGCTCTTGATGCCAATTGAGAGAATATATTGCCCGAATTTACTACTTTAACATGCAAGTGTTAAAGATCCACCAGAGTATAACACCGTGATGTTAGAGTGCGGTGTTTAAGAGTAATGCACATCGGAATAATTTTCTTGGTAATATTTCTATTCCCCAGAGTGCGTTGCGGCAAAAAACAATTTCACTATATAAACGAAGTTTACACAGAGAATTAAATAATAAATAGCTTAGCTCCTTCTCGGTTCACTCCCTTGAAGAAACTTCGCTCTATATAGACGTTGAAACAACACCTATAGACAAAGTACTAAGAATCTACGCACAAGGCTGAAACTCGACTCCTCCACCGTAGGATGCACCTTTCCGGAGATGGATTCCATCGAGAGAAAGCTGGTTGAGAGAGGTTGAAAGTACGGGCAAGGCAGGATCGATTGGAAGAGAATGTATCTTTGAATATTGTAATCGCTCAAATTCTCCAGACCTCAATATGCCCTTTTATTCTTACTTGGAGCACTCGTCGATCATGTCAACTTCCCCACTCCCCAGTTGTGGCTGACATGGCCCATGATCTTCTTTCCACTTCCATTTGATTCTTCGAATCACCCAAAAGACTCACGTGGATATGGTTTAGTTGTGGAGATGCTCCCATATTATTTAGGACCTGTAAAACAACTTAAAAACGAAGCAAACTCGTTCCCTATAAAATAGGGGTTAGTGGTTTTAATTTTGGAGCACTCCCTATTATTTACGAACAAATAAAAACAATAATATACAATAATATATGGTTAGTAGAAATAATATATACAATCCCTAATAAATAGGACCTGTAAAAACGTGGGAAATTAGATATAAAACTGATCCCTACAAAATAGGAGTTTGTTGCAACAACTCCCTAAAAGGCAACGAAGGATAAGATAAACACCATAGTGTCGGAGCTTTGAAAAGTCTAACACTGACGCTGACAAGGTTTGACCTGACAATATTAAACATGAAGTGCTAAACATAAGTTTAACATCGACACTATCATTTATAGTATGTTATAACGTTAAAATGAAATCATGTTACTTAACCTGATCATATAAAATCAAACTAAAAGTGTACTACTCCATACCGAAATAATGGCAGTGGGAAGAATATGATGAGTTTGACAAATTATATATCTAGTGTTGCATTTTTGGGTTCCGGTGATAGCATCCATAGGACTGTTGTTCTCCCGATCGGTGAATACTAAATAGATATAGCTGCGTATTAAGATACGGTATTGATGCAATAACCAAACATGAAAACACATGGAACTATAGGTGAAGAACTCATGAATAAGACATGAAAAACATATCTGATTTGGTGATTCAGTTTGCTAACCATGACTATATGTGGGGCCCTACCAAGTCAAAATATTTATTAGAGATCTTATGGTGGCTCTCATCTGGTTATTTATATATAAATAATGTTAGATAATCTCATATCTTTCTAGATATGTTTGGATATTTTAGTTTTTAGATATATGTAGTTTTTAAATATCTTTGATATCTTTTTAGATTTTAGAATACGTACAGATAGGTTTTCTATTCCTAGTTGATTTAGATTTCTAATTTCTTTCGTTTATAAATACTTCAAGGTCGATGGGATAAAATTAATGGTTTTCCCGTTCATATTTTTATCTCCTTGCAGTCTGCAACTTCTATGCTAGATCGAAGCTCTAGCATCATGCCAATCTTCTCTCTCTGTTTGTCTTGTTGTTGCCAAAACACGTGGCATCAGAGCCACCTTTGGTGTTCGATCCAAAGCATTCACGTAGCCACCCATCTTTGGTGTTTGATCCAAAGTACAACGCAACCATTAGTTTTGGTGTTCGATCCAAAACATCGCAGTAATGGCATTAGCAAGACAAGAACAAGCTTATAACATGTGACTCAACCGAGAGCAACTTTCCTATTCTCACTCGTTAGAATTATGGGGATTGGGCAATCCCTCATGAAGGTACATCTACAAGCACATGGCCTGTAGGATATAGTCGAAGAAGGACCACGAAACCAACAGCATGACAGACGTGTCATGTTAATGATTCTCCAAGCAGTGCCGCCGGAATTGATTCGCGTGATTGGCGTTAAAGAAACGGTCAAAAATGTATGGGAAACCCTCAAAACCATGTGCGCAGGGAGCGACTTTAGCAATGGCGGAGAGGTATGCTTTTGGAGAGACAGTGGAACTATTGCAGGTGATGTCAAAAGATGAATGGAAGGAGCAACTTGATCCGATTCCAAATTGATATGGGATCTTTAGATCCCCGCACCAATCCTGGCATCCAGGTTTTGCAACTAGACCACAACTGGAAAATGATGGTGAAAGCATTAGAAAGATCGAAGTGAAGATGGAGAGGATCAGTTTCGAAGGATTGATGTGTTTATTTGAAGGCATAGCTTGAGTGAAATAGTAAATGAATATATCAATGTAAAGTCGATGCAAATTTTTATGGGATTGGTTATTATTTATAAACCGGAGGGAATTATTGGTTATTATTTATCAAATGCACTCGATTGGGGGGTTATTTACTAGAATATAAAAAATTTTCCATCACCAATGATGTTACATATGCGATGTGTCGCTCGTTCATTGCCTACATGAGAAACGTGTGATATTTTTTATTTTCATAAATAAGAAAAAAAAATGTACTATAATAAAGGAACATGAGCATGATCCAAAAGATAGAAAAGCCTCGTACGTGGACCACATTCAAGAAAGTTTATAATTACTTTTTATTTTGTTAATTTATTAAAGTTGCAAACATTGTCTCTCCTAGATAACTGATATATGCACAGTAAATAAGGGATCTAATATTTATTCTCAAAGTGTGTTTATGCAAACTAGTTGGTAGGAGTCAAAATAATTATGTCCAACAAATTTAAAACCTAAAGAAATTAAGCCTAACGGATGCACAAAAACTTGACACAAAGAATACCGAGATGCTAGATCATGCTATGAAGACTTAGCAACTCCCTTGAGGATGCAGCAAAGCAATCTACGAAGGCATCACACGAACGCTCAGATAATATGTAATATCCCGGGTTTAAATTAAGCTAATTTAAGTTTAATTAAGTGAATAAATAAATATTTATTTCACAATATGAGATTTATTTGCAATTAAAACGGAAAAGGACACCCGATGTCGCGTGCAAGTCCGTTTCTTGCAAACAATGTATCTGTTGGAAATAGAAAAGATCAATGATGGAGAAAAATTAGCAATCAAGAATCAAATCAAATCCCTAATTTGTATTTCCATATCTTGTTACACTCACCCTATTTAAAGGGTCACTTGTACATCATTTGATTCATCGTGCAATAAAAGAAATTCAAATCATATCTCTATCAATATCCTAGTATGTCTATCTGTACCATTTAACATGGTATCAGAGCAGGAATAAAATCCTGGCTCTGAAATTCCTTCTTTTTTCAAAAACCACGAAGGAATCCCAATTTGGCTCAGAAAAAAATCATCATCGCCTATACCAATCTCAACCTTCTAGTACCAACCAAGGCAGATTTCAAACCCTTCCCACCATCCTGAAATCAGATCAAGCACCATGTCAGACGAAAAAGAGATAACAAACTTTACAACACAAGTTACCAGACAAGCCGAAAATATTAGCCTCGGATTCAAGTTGGATGAAAATAACTATCCAATTTGGTCCAGGTTGATGAAGGTTTCAATTGGCAGCAAGGGCAAACTGAAACATATCACCCACGATCCACCCCCACCAAAAAAAGGAGAAGCCGGTTTCGCCCAATGGGAAATGGACGACCTCACGGTCTTCGCCTGGATCCTCAACAATATGGAAACCAAATTGGTTTCCAGTTTCGCACAACATTCAACAACAAAGGCCATCTGGGACAGCCTTGCCATCACATACGGCATCACTTCCGATCCCCTGCAAACATACGATTTGGAAGTGAAAGCCAACAAAATCACACAAGGCGAAAGAACCATCGAAGCATATTGGGCAGAATTACAGGGAATATGGCTCAATATTGATCAACAGGAATCAAATCCATTCAATTGTTGCGAGAAAGGGATTCGACTTTACCAAGAGATCCTTTCTCAGAGACGGTTGTTCCAGTTTCTTTCCGGACTCGATCCGAAGATGGACGGAATCAGGCGCGACATAATGAAGGACCAACTGTTGACAGCGCCAGAATCTGCCTTCTCCAGGGTCCGGCGGGAAATTGCACGCCGTCAAATCATGGAGTCGCAGTCCCCTCGGCCTGAGTTGCAGATCGGCGCCGGCTTTGCCGCCCGAGAACACAGCCAGAAAATCCCTCCCTCAAAGGCAAAAATTGACAGAAGCAAACTCATATGCTCTCATTGTGGAATGAGAAAGCACACCCGCGACCAATGTTTCCAGATCGTAGGATTCTCGGAATGGTGGGATGAAAACCGACGAACGGCAAGCAAAGGGGCCAGCAAAGGGAATGTAGCAGTTGGCGGCGATGGGAGTCGACACGCCCAGCCAAATGAAGAGAGCACGGCGAGCGAGTCCACCACCGCTATCGGAGCTACAGCGGCGGCGGCGCGCAGTGCCGCGGCGACCGGCTGTGGGGGGTGGCTAGCGGCGGATCCAAGTAGAGGTAAAGGGTTTGATTTATCAAACCTTAAAAACACACCTTATACCTCTACAAAATTGCAATTTAGTCCCTTTAGTTGTGTTGGTCTTAATTTTGTCCCTCCTCTTACCATTAATTGCGTTTCCTTACCTAATAAGAGACATGAAACAACATTGATGCATAAAAATTGTTCCCGGGGATGGATATTTGACTGTGGGGCTACAGATACAATGTCTTATGATAGGAATGATTTTTTGAGTCTATTTAAATCTGCAAAAACTCATATTCAAACTGCCAATGGGGATTTAGTAATTGTTGCAGGATCTGGAATAGTGCAAATTTCCTCGACCTTGCGTTTATCCAACTCTCTGTTTGTTCCTTCTTTATCACACAAACTATTGTCCATCAGCCATATTACCCGTGAGCTAAATTACACCCTTCTCATAAATCCTTCATTTTGCATATTGCAGGATATCAGGACGAAGAGGATCATTGGGCGTGGCACTGAAAAGAAAGGATTGTATTGTGTCGATGAGGTGGATCAGGACGGGGCTGCACTACTTACTCATGGATCTGGTAACAATACACTCTGGCTATGGCATAGGCGTTTAGGACACCCATCCAAACAGTATTTAAAGCTTTTGTTTCCTAGTTTAGTTAAGAACTCTATGATTTCTTGTGACACCTGTGTGATGGCCAAAAGCCATAGACACTCCTTTAAATCAAAAAATAAAAGGGTGTGGATGAAATTTTTTCGCTTGTGCATTCTGATGTGTGGGGTCCTGCTCCAAATCTTGGTGGGAATCGTTTTAAATACTTCCTTCTGTTTGTGGATGATTGTTCTAGAATGACCTGGGTCTATTTTTTAGAAAACAAGTCCCAAGTTTTCGAAAAATTCGTTTACTTTTATGCTATGGTACAAACTCAGTTTCACAAACATATCCAAATTCTTCGATCTGACAATGGGGGTGAGTTTATCAATAATTCCATGGGTAGTTTTTGCCAACAAAAGGGAATCTTGCACCAAACATCCTGCTCATACACTCCGGAACAGAATGGGGTTGTAGAGCGGAAAAACAGAATCCTTTTAGAAATGACACGCTCAATTATGCTAGATTCTGGTGTTCCTACCACTCTCTGGCCTGAGGCTGTCGCAACCAGTGTCTTCCTTCTGAATAGACTACCTACTAAAATACTAAACCTCCAAACTCCCTTACAATATTTATCCTCTTTTGTCACCATACCTTCCGCACTTACTCTTGAACCCCGGGTTTTTGGTTGCTCTGTGTTTGTCCACATTCCAAAACACGAAAGAACTAAATTTGCACCTTGTGCTGAGAAATGCATATTCGTATGATATGGGGTGAACCAAAAGGGCTATCGTTGCTACAACCCTAAAACCCAACAGATCATTACTACCATACACTGTACCTTCCTTGAAACCGAGTTTTTCTTTCGTAGCCAGCCTAGTGGTCAGGGGGAGAACAACATAGACCCACTAAACTGGCTCACCGAGTTTCCCACTAGTGACAGGGAAGAACAACAAATTCCTGGTATCCCTATCCCTGATCTTATCTCTGATCCAATACATCCCGGACTTGAAGTGTCATCACCAAGATCTCCAGACATCCTGATATCCCATGACAATAGTGGTAATGGTAATTCCTCCCCTCATACTCCAACTATTTCTCCTGATACTCAATTAAGACCAACGGAACTCGAGGAAACTAACTTGCAGGAACCCGAGGAAACTATCGTGCAGGGATAATATATACTCCCTCCCCGGAGTACAAGAGGCATTCCCCCTAAGCGATAATCACCAGAAAGAGAAGGACGAAACAGTAGATACCCCATCGGGTTTATGGCAAAGCTTAACCGCTCCAAAGAAGCTACATCTTATGAGAAGTCATTATACACTGAAGACATCCCACCATCAGAAGAAGAAGCAATGAAAATACCTCATTGGAGAGAAGTAATTCAGAAGGAAATGGATGCTCTAGCTAGAACAAACACTTATGAAAAGATTCCGCTACCTGAGGGAAAAAGGCCGATCGATTGCAGATGGGTTTTCACCATCAAGAGGAAACCAGATGGCTCTATTGAACGATACAAGGCGAGACTGGTAGCTAAAGGATACACCCAGACTTATGGGATCGACGATGCAGAAACCTTTTCCCCTGTAGCCAAGATGAACACAGTCAGAGTATTGTTGTCGATTGCCGCATCTAAGGATTGGGCACTCCATCAGTTTGACGTTACAAATGCCTTCCTCCATGGAGATCTGAAAGAGGAAGTCTATATGCTACCGCCTCCCGGTTTCTCCCATGAGTTCAAGGGAAATGAAGTCTGCAGACTCTGGAAAACCATATATGGTCTCAAACAATCCCCGAGAGGCTGGTTTGGAAGGTTCACCACAGTTATGAAAAAACTTGGTTTTCAACAAAGCAACTCTGATCACACACTCTTCATCAAACAGAGAGGAAATCTTCTTACATGTCTGATCATTTATGTTGATGATATGATCTTAACAGGAGACGACACCGAAGAAATTGGCAAGTTAAAAGCAATTATATTTAAGGAGTTTGAAATGAAGGATCTGGGAAGATTAAAGTACTTCCTGGGTATTGAGGTTCTCAGGTCAAAACGGGGCATATTCATCAATCAGAAAAAATATACCCTTGATCTCATTACGAAAGCTGGATGTCTAGACTGTAAACCGGCCACGACTCCCATAGCAGTCAATCATGGACTTCAAATCAGGAAAGAACATGATATGGTCGATCGGGGTCAGTATCAACGGCTTGTAGGGCGTCTCATCTATCTTTCCCACACCCGTCCAGATATATCATATGCGGTGAGCATTGTGAGCCAATTCATGCACCATCCTCAAACTGAGCATCTCAAAGCCGCACAAGGGATAGTCAAATACCTTAAGGGTACCTTTGATTATGGAGTCTTCTTCAGAAATTCAGATAACCTCGAGATTCAAGCATATACAGACGCAGATTGGGCTGGAAATCCGATAGATAGAAGATCCACTGCTGGCTATTTTGTTCTGGTTGGAGGAAATCTCGTCTCTTGGAGAAGTAAGAAGCAAAAGGTTGTTGCCTTGTCTAGTGTTGAAGCTGAATTTAGAGGTACCAAAGGTGGAGTAACAGAGATACTCTGGATAAGAAAGCTGATGAAAGAGTTAGGACTCTTTTCTAGAAAAACATGTCGACTCTTCTGTGACAACAAAGCAGCTATAAGCATCTCAGGCAATCCAGTCCAACATGACCGCACAAAACATGTGGAGGTGGATCGGCATTTCATAAAGGAGAACATTGAGAACGGCACCATAGCGTTACCGTTTGTCTCGTCTAAAGATCAGCTCGCTGATATCCTAACTTAAGCAGTGGATTCCAAGAACTTCACTGAAATTCTGGGCAAGTTAAGAATCGGAAATTCCGATACTTAACTTGAGGGGGAGTGTTGGAAATAGAAAAGATCAATGATGGAGAAAAATTAGCAATCAAGAATCAAATCAAATCCCTAATTTGTATTTCCATATTTTGTTACACTCACCCTATTTAAAGGGTCACTTGTACATCATTTGATTCATCGTGCAATAAAAGAAATTCAAATCATATCTCTATCAATATCCTAGTATGTCTATCTGTACCATTTAATAGTATCTATGGGTATGTTTTGAGAAATCCTAAGTGATCACACAGCCACAATTTGCTTAAGAAACCCGGGAGCGACGAATTGGGGTTTCTAGTATATTTTAATACGTTTAAATTAACAACTCGCACCCAGAAACTCCATTTCTTGTACCGAGCTAGGGTATGCTTGAGATGAATTTACGATAAATTTAGAAACAATCGGATGGAGATTCTGAGGTCATATTAATATTATATAATATTTTGAACTATTAAGTTCGGGTCCAAAAGGCGATAATTCCAAAAATTATGGAATCGCGCCCACAAGTAGATCTCATGATTTGGAACATTTATGTGTATGTCCATTTTTCAATTTGGACAATGAATTTCAAGTTATGAATCCGGAAAGGTTGGAAATTAAAATTTAATACACGCGAGAACGGATCCAAATTTGGTCGAATCAGGTCGCGCCATGTGGCATTCTTCACCATGAAGAAAGCCGTCACTTGTCAACTTGCTAAAATGGGATAATATAAACTAATCAGCTGGGCACGCAAAATGAGGCATGGAATGTCTATAAATAGCACTCCATTTCATTTTGTCACACCACCCCTCTACGACAACTTCGTATGTTCTTTTTCTATCACAATTTTCGAGCAATCAAGCCGGAGTTTTGCTGTGAAGCAAAAACCTTTAAAAGTTTTGTGCTTCAAAGTTTATTTATATCTTGGAATCACTCAATTCCATCAAGAAACGAGTGAGATATCGTTGTCCAAAATAGCTTATCGGTAAGCCGTTGAATTCGACGTTTAATACCATAACTTTTTCCGATTGACAACGAAATTTAAATCTAATTGAATATTCATGTTCCTTGTGATTTAAGAAACATTTTGGTACCAAAAGTTGGCCACCCCCTTCGCCGGAACGTCGACGATGATGTGCAACCCACCATATTTTTTTGTAACCTTGCAAAGCTTTTTTCGGCTAAATTCTTTCATTTCAGAGCATGTTTTTTGTGTCATTAATGTCCTAATATGTATATGAACTCGTGGTGATGGGTTTTGGGGGTCGGGATGGTCAGGAAAGTGACCGAGAAACTCGTGCAGATCGCGCGAGCTGGGGAAGATGACCTGCATCGATCGACGCAGGTTTCGTCGATCGACGTGAACACGTTGATCGACGTGTACAGTGTCATGTTATACTTCCATTTTTTATCTGATTCACCATGTTTTCGATGCATGAGCTTATATAATAATTATTCTATGTTTCATGCATGATATTATGCGAAAAGAAATGATTTTGGACGTCGGGTTTAGATTAAATTGATTAATACATCGTTAATTACATGTTGAGTCATTTAACGTTTAAACATGTTTTATTAGAGATGATTTTTTAACCGCGGATTGGTTAACATTATTGATGGTGTTTGATTGAGTCTCATGCATAATTCGAAGTACGAAAATGCATGTTGGGTTATCGGATTTGTTAGTCTAGTTAGTCTGTCGAAGAACCTGAATGTCGCATAACGTCAGCTAAGCGTTGATTGTTTAAACGCTAGTTGATCCACCTAATTATTTATTTCTCCTTTATGGATGACTGAAGGAGAAACAAATTGATCAGATCTAAGCTTTTGCATCTATGTGCTAAACATCTGTAAGATTTAAAGGTGGGGACTATTTTCTATAAAAATAAAATGCATTTTTGAGTCGTGAGCTCAATTTTCTAAAAAGCATGAAAATGTTTTGTTTCAAAGTTGATTGTCTATGCCTCAAATGTTTTATGCTATCATATTTGTACCTCTGTTGATTGTTATCTTCAAAGAGTTAAATGAATGAGAACAGAACTAGGATTTCGTGGAAATTCCTGAGCAAAGCCTCATTAGTAGTAAGTTAGGTGTCTTACTTATCGAGCTATAAGCTCAGTTTGGGTAGTTCAGTTGTCGTGCTGATACCCTGGGAGGATAAGGAACGATACATGGTCTCAAAGTAACATTTTGAGACTAGTGCACTAATTGATGACAGTGGGTTGAGTGGTTCGCCCATTCCGTGTTGTTCTTCGTAACTTGGAAGTGGGCCAGCTTCCAGTTACAAAATGGTAAACAAATATGATATCATACGTGAAAAGTTGATCAGCGTGATAAAATGTATTGGATAAACACGGTAAATGTTTTCTCAAAACCCTTTGGCTTATCTGTGAGTGGCATAGCTTTCATATTTACAAATGTATGTTTTTGGGCATTATCTCCACAGGGTACGTAAGTACTCAACCCCTGGTATTATCTCTAAAATGCACAGATTTGCAGCGAGGATTGGAATGCGGAGGTGTAAAGATGAAGTAGTTACAGAACGAGAGCTGATCCTGAGATATGCATATTCATATGCATATCTCCGTTGCGTAAATCTCCGCTGCTTGAACCTCTGATATTTATGCATTCCCTGTACTATGTGATCTGTTGAGAATCTGTTGGTCCCAAAATCAGAGTCTAAATATGCAGCGGAAGTTAAAAGTAATCTTGCACTTGTTCTGAAAACTGACTGAGACTCAGTTTTCAGTTTTGATAAAACTCAATTTTTAAACTTAGTATGGATTAAGTTCAAGTTTCAGATATACACTTCAATACTTAGCCAAGTATTGAAGGTTTCTAATAGACAAGTAAGTTGATTATGCAGAAACTTAATTAAGTGATAAATGAAACAGGATATTATAGTGGATCGGAATTAAAGTCCTACGTCCACTCTTTCAAACTTAATCGGGAAACAACTAAGTCACAGAGTTACAAGCCTTCTCACGATCTATGGTTAGTCCTTCAGAATCTTCCTTCCTTCGGTCTGTTGATGTCACTCATCCAGAAACTCCTTGTAAGCCTGCTTCTTCTTCAGGTTGAAGTGAGGACGCACCCCGCAATCTTGAAGCTTGATGGTTGGATGTTTACTTGTTCTTCCTAGAACTTAAGGTTGGTTGGCTATGCCCATTGGAATCAGATTCCCAGAGTAGGAAACCAACTGCTATAATATTACTTGAAAAGTAATATTCACCAAGAAAGAGCTTCAGCCTCTTGCACTTAGACAGATGCACGGTGAGAATAACTTAAGCTGGAAACTTAAGTCTCGTGTTCAGATAACACGGAAGTTCAAGTAGCTTTTCAGTAGATTGTTGGGCAGAGTATTGTTTCAGTTTTGTGCGAGTTTCAGGTGTTTTCTTCGTTCAAAGTGTCGAGATATTTATAGTCTGGCTAGGAAGACAATTTAAATTTTGTCCGTTAGACACATTGATCCAGCAGTTAGAGACAAAGATTAGGTCGTCCAATCATACCCGTTCTTCCAGCTCTGCTATGCTGTCTGCTTTTCACTTTTGGCAGTGCACTTTCTACCTGCTCTCACACTAAGTTTCAGTCCGAGAAATCTAAGTTCCAGTTCATCGTACTAACTTTTGACATTACTTGGAGACATCTCGAGTCTAACTTTGGATTTCTTGTGTATCCTTGTGTTTCACGTGCTCTTTGGGATCTAAAACTGAAATTTGATATTTCTAAAGTCAGTTTAAGTTTCCTCTAATCTTTCGAAAAACTCAGTTTCTAGAAACTGAGTTTTTGCACAAACTAAGTTTCAAGCATGGAACTTAGTCTTCTCGGTCTTCATCTTCAGCTCAGTTTCTAGTCTATTAAAACTCAAGTTTTATCCTATACAAGGATTACATTTAGATACTTCTAGAAACTTAAAGCTAAAGTAAATTTTAACATATCAAAACATTAAGGCATAGGTACCGTCGAGCTATGACGTTCATTTTTTTTTCAATTTTATCGGATGCTAAGATCGCATTCAATTATTACATAGGAAGCAAATGAATTTATAAGAACCACAAGTTTAACGAACCCAAGGGAAAAGTACAATGATAATTTTTCATATACTGGACACAGTTTATCAACTCGTTGTTTGAGCAAATCCAAATTAGAGAGAGTTGGTTTTGTTTTCGAGAAAATAGCTTTTTGAATAAAATCAGAAAAATAAAAACACAGATCCTAGGGAATTCAACCAATCCAATTAACATGCGTAAAACAATTAATCGAAACCCAAATAATTATTATAGTGGAAAATCTGATAGATTAGAATTAATTCCTTGGTTAGGAAATTAAAACCTAGATTACTTGAAAGTAAATTTTACCTTTTGAGTCTCAATAACACAAACTAGTCAATCTTGATAAACATGCAGATTAAATCCTATAAATGAATCTTCTTTTTGAGACAGAAAACAATTATATCAAATTCCCTCTTCCTATTATTAATTATCTCCTCTCGGTCTCAATTAACAACTAACAATTTAATCCAATTTTCTTCTCTCGATCCTTCAATTGAAAATAGATTTTAGAATCAAAACCAGAGAATTTGAACCAATTAATAAGGGTTGGATTTAATTGAATTACAACATGCCAATTGGTTGGAGAATAACCCTAGGATTTGCTAGGGTTTCTAGCCAGACATGCTAAAAACACAAATTGAAAGAGACATATTAAATTGCAATTAAACTTACTTGAAACATAAAGAAACAGTAATTGAAATCTTGAATGTCTTCGAATTCCAAAGTAAAAAAATAAAGAAAACTAGAAAACTGAAGTAAAATTGAATGCTAAAAATATTAAACTCTAAAAAATAATAACTAAAATTTGACCCAAAACTTGAGCTAAATTAGAGTATTTATAGAGGGGGAATTATGTCTTCATTAGGTATTAGGCTTGAGAAGGAAAATCTCCAAATATGGCGTGTTTTTGCCTTTCTATCTTCGGTGTCGATCGAGAGCCAGACATTCGATCGACACGTGTAATGCCTCGGCCCCAAGGCCCGAACAAGATCATCCGAGGTCGGCCACATTACCCACCAATGGCCTGGACCGGCTTTCAGACTGACGGCTGACCCCACAGACCAACACAAGTCCTTCCCAACGTGCTTTGTCCCCACAGACCAACATAAGTCCTTCCCAGCGTGCTTTGTCCTCACTCACACGCACCCTGAGAAACTTCCCAGGGGGTCACCCATCTTAGTTCTACCCCAAGTCAAACACGCTTAACATTGGAGTTTTCCTAGAATGGGTGCCGGAAAAGATGATGCACCATGTTGGTATGAGTAGCACCTATCAAATCCTTTTAAGCTCTCTTTAGCTATACAGTCCCATTCCTGGATAGCCTCAGAATCCCTCTCATTCTGGTGTGGACCCGGTTCATTTATGTCACCCTCCGCTCAACTAATAAAAGTCTTACGGGAGCCACTCATTGTCCGTGCTTCTCTACACTGACAATCACACCCTCCTCCACAACCGGGTCACTACATGCCCACCAGCTTTTGCTTGGTTCGTCCCCGAACCACACCGTACTGGGAGAACCTCGCTCTGATACCATCTGTAATGCCCCGGCCCCAGGGCCTGAACGAGCTCACCCGAGGTCGGCCACGTTACCCACCAATGGCCTGGACCGGCTTCCAGACTGACGGCTGACCCCACAGACCAACACAAGTCCTTCCCAGCGTGCTTTGTCCTCACTCACAAGCACCCTGAGAAACTCTCAACTGGTTACACCAACTCCACAAGGGATTGGTGTTAAAGGGTAAGTCTGGGGTTTAATCCCCCCTGCCAACAACCTACCAGCAATGGGGCCTCCCCCTAAGTGGAGTGCATGGCTCGAGAAGGGTTGGGGTGCATTGGGCTGCAGACCCTGACACTGATTCCTGCGGGGGTGGTGTTACAACACGTCTGTCAAATCGATCTCCACGTCGATCCTTGCTTTTGATTGTCATTTGTCCTTCGTGTCGATCGACACTATGGGTGTCGATCAATACAGGGGCTTTGCCAATATTCCTTCACTTGCGCAGTCTCACGGTTTTGGTCATAATTTTTGCTCCCGAACTCCGATTCCAGTTGCATTGGAAAGCTAATTTAAAGATCTTTCTATTGCCATGATCCATTAGCTCAAATTAAACATGTGGAAGAATTCGTGACTATTTCTTCGAACATCAACTGCTTTCGGTACGGGTTTCCAATGATTTTGGCCTTAAACCTGCATAAATTCACCACCACAAGCATAATACCCACCAATATAGACTCATGCTCAATTATTGACCCTACAGTAATGCAAATGCATGAAAACAATGTGGTAAGTGAGGCAAAATACGAGCTTATCAACCCCCTCCAAACTTAAACACTTGATTGTCCTCAATCAACAAAAAGAATGAATCAAAAGTTCAAGTAGAAGAGAACTGCAATGCCTCACAAGATTCATCACAATCAAACACGAAAATCCACATTACACCAACATTTTGTAAGAATCAGAAAATCAGTAAACCATGGAAGACTCACAAGGATAGTGTTTCACTTATACACTCATGTGTTTAGGATAATATGAGAACACACCAGTCATGCAAATCAAATGCTGCCATAGGCTTGCAAATATTCTAATTTCTCCACTGCAAATATGTGTACACAAGTCTAAGATCATAAATGACTTTATTCAAGGTTGTAATGTGGGCTTTTTAGTGAAAGGTAGGGAAATATATGTCCAAGTGACTAAATTCGATTGAGTTGTACACCCTCAACCAATCTAAACCACCATCTATCAATATCTACCATTCTTCTTAGATTTCCAATACAAACCAATGCTCTTTTTCTTTTCTTTTCAACTCCTTTTATGCTCTTATAATTGATGTATATATATTTTTTTCTTTTCGTAATGAGCTTAAACACATATATATTTTTTTTCTCTCTTTTTTCTAGAGCCCAACCTCCTTTTGTTTTTACCCTTCTAATAATCATTTATCTTCTTCAAACAATCCTCATACCCATTCTCATAGGCAAGAGTGATCCTCCTATCACTTTTTCCAACTTATAGACAAAAAAAGAAAAACACATAGGCTCAAAATGGCTGACTAGGGATAATTGTTCAAATAGGACAGTGTTTGGAATATAGGCTAAACAAAGATGGCCTAAAATCATTTCCTAACTTGTGCACACTAGCAGTTTCAAAACAGAAACAAAGCAAGTTCTAGAGATACTCAATAATGCAGACACACTCACAAGCGAAATAAAGCTCAAATCTCACACTTGGGACAATAATTTCTTCCATAGTAAACATCAAATCCTTATCAAACATCATGTCAATGCAAGTTTCAAATCAGTTAATCATGCGGTTTTCTACATTCATAGGCATTCTCAACTACTATCACAATCAACTCACACAAATGTAAATCAATTCTAATCTCGCATTCTCGCTAGGGTTATATCATAGCTCACAAATATTCTCACAAAATCACAAAAACTTTCAACCAATGCAGATATTATGCAAAAAAATTTAACTAGGCATGAATATAAACTAACTGAAAGCAGTAAATAAAATGGAAGAAAATAGTTTCAACCCATTGTCTTCCTCCCCCCAAATTTATTCAACTCACCGAGGGAATAAGTTTGAAAATCAGACTAGGGTTTGAAATAGTACCTCGATGTTGGTCTCAGACACCAACTTTTTATCTTCCGGAGCAGTCAAACTCGAGCGACAGGGATTTGGTGTTGCTAGCACCCCGTGTCGATCGACACCTGGGGTGTCGATCTCCTCAGGGTCAAAGTGTTCCCATGTCGATCCCTCTGTGTCGATTGACACCCTGTGTGTCGTTCGATACAGAGGCTCCAAATTTATTTTTTTAAGGAATAGAAATAAGAAACACTAAAATTAATGAAAAACAGAAAGAAAATAATTAAAATAATGGGTTACCTCCCATCCACTGCCTTGTTTATCATCATGGCTCGACGATGCTGCTTCTCACCAAGGTGGTCGGGTCCAGACTCGCCGCCCGCTTGCGTCCATCATGTACACCATCCGATCTTGAATGACAGTAGTGAGCTCGAAAGTAGATGGTGTAATTGCTAATTTTTCCATCTCGTTTCCTCGCTCCCATTCAATCTCAGTAGCTTCCTCCTCGTCTTCTTCTTTGGTGGTAGAGATCTTGTTGCATGCAACTTCCCTTTGATTTTTATCAATAACAAAGGTAATCGTCTCATCGTTCCCTTGAAGTGTGATCTCTCCACCTCAACAGTCGATTAGGGCACCACTTTTTTTCAGAAATTCTCTCCCAAGGATCATTGGCATCCCTTGTTCCTCTTTTATCTCCAAAACCACGAAGTCGGCAGGGAAAATCAGATGGCCTACTCGAATCAAAAAGTCCTCAACAATCCCCTTCGATCGGGAAATAGAGCGGTCCACCATCTACAAAGTAATAGTGGTCGGTCTCATCTCCCCAATCTGCAGCTTCTTGTAAACCGAAAAGGGCATCAGGTTTATGCTAGCTCTGGTATCACAGAGTACATTCTGGAACTCTCTCCCCCCAATCTCGATCGGAATGGAAAAGCACCCTGGATCAGACCTCTTCATCGGAATCCATTTCTACAAAAGAAGACTACATTGCTCATGAATTGAAACAGTTTCATTTTCTATTACCTGTTTTTTCTCACTCATAAGCTTCCTCAGGAACTTCATGTACTCATGTAGCCTCGATCAAAGGAATGTTGATGTTGACTTTTTTTAGGTTCTCCACAAAGCAAGATAACTTTGAGTCTTCTTTCTTCTTTGCGAATCTTTGAGGGAAGGGCATCGGAGGAGTAGGATGAGCTATGTTCTTCAATTTTTCAGTCCCAGGGGCCCTTTGTGTCGGCCGATCCTCCTACATATCGAGCGTTACATCAGTGCAATTGTGTCAATTCACAATAGGGGTGTCGATCGACACGGATGTGTCGTTCGCAACCCTGGGTGTCAAGCCTCCTGCTCTGTCGACCAAAATCCTCCTCTGTCGACCTTCTGTGTCGACCGACACAGCCTCTGTGTCGGTCGATACAGAGGCATTTTCCTTGGGGTTTTCATCTTTCTAACCCCCAAACTCATCCTCGGGCATCCTCTGACCATCATACCTTGTACCGGACCTCAGAAAATGGCATTGACTTGTTTTGCCTTGTTCGGATTGATTTTTGTAGTGCTGGGGAGTTGATCGGGCTTGTGTTGATTGCTCAAAGTGATGGCAATCTGACTCAACTGCATGTCGAGCATCTGAAGGTGCTTTTCATATGTTTCATGTGCGTCTCCATCCCTTTAACCTTGGTCTCCACCTTACCAAATCTTTTGTCTGAGCTTTTGATGAACTTCTCAAGTACCTCCTCAAGCACAGACTTCTTCTTGTCCACAATCTCTCCCCCGGTACTAACATTGAATCCCAGTGGGGGATTTTTAGCTGCAGAAGGGTTAGAATAAGAAAAACCAGGATGATTACGAGCATTGTAGTTATACCCTTGGTTATTGACTCGGTAGTTGTTGTTGTAGCCTCCATTGACATAGTTCAAATCAGCAGCATTGGAGGTCCTTGAACTACTCCCTCGGTAGATGTAATCGGCTTCAGCAGGAACGATGGCCAAATTAGAATCTGACACTGCTGCTACCAAAGTTCTTCTAGAAGGGATTTTATGGCGAACGAATCACCAAATCCAAATAAGCCAGACCGTTCATGGATGTTGAGAATAATAAACAAACGATAAACCCTAGCATGCTCCTATGAATTTAATGCAGTGGATTTGAGTTTACCTTAACTCCGTAGTGTCAGATCCAATCTTTCGCGTTTGAATTCCAATCCCTTGATTCAACCACGCGAATCAATTAAATCTGCGGAAACAAAAATTAGCAGTAGATCTAATTTCTAGATTTAATTAATAATAAAAAGAAGAAGAGAGTAATATGTTCTCCAGATTAGGTCTTCAGATTTGTATCCCAACGTTGTTCAATCCTGCTACTGGTGAGGATTCCACAGGATTGTGAATGTGAAAGCCGGAGTCAAATTTCTTCTTCTCCCAGTCACACAGGAGGCGCCGCCCCTCTCAATCTCAAACTAGGGTTTCAACTGATTTGAATGTTCTAGGGTTTGTGAGAGAGAATTGTCTATTTATAGACCTAGGGTTGCAAACCTTAATGGGCTATTGGGCTCCATTCAGCATATTTAATT
This sequence comes from Plectranthus barbatus, assembly GCA_026898455.1. Classification (NCBI taxonomy): domain Eukaryota; kingdom Viridiplantae; phylum Streptophyta; class Magnoliopsida; order Lamiales; family Lamiaceae; genus Plectranthus; species Plectranthus barbatus. The sequence continues at coordinate 22,510 of JAPKLW010002482.1, forward strand.
TGGGCCAGACCTGGGACCTAATGCAAAAAATAAAGTGGGCCTAATAATTAATTAATTCTCATGTCCACAACCCAGGACACAATTAATTAATTAATATTAATTCTTTTTCACCACAGAATTAATACTGACTTACCCCTTTATTACCACATTATGAGAACGGGCTGCATTTACTTGAGAATCCCCATATTTAAGGTTACTGGACATTCATTAATTTAATGGAGCTTCTGACAAGCTACCACAATTAATCAATTTCTTATTTTCCTGAGCAGTACCACTCAAACCTTATCACTCGTGATTGAACTTAATCAGCCTGCAGGACTTTAGCACGATGAATGTTATTGAGCTCCTCAGGGAATGTCCCCATCCTATTACTCGGATATGGTAACCGAACTCCAGTCTCCGGCTGCAGTACACAAACTGTTGCTACCCAAGATGTGGGTATACGAGCACGTTACTCAGGATCTCCACCATGGCAAGTCAAAGCAACAGTCAACCCGTGCATGCCCCTGAACCTTCGTTAGGGTTTGGAATCAATCAAGATTGAGATCTTGTATTCTCTGATGTCAGACAGTAGAATACATCTCACTGTGGTCCAATCAATAAGCCACCGCACGTACCAGCATATCAAGTAATCAAGACAGATTACTTCTTTTCGACTATGCTACATCCTACACCGACAGACTTATCCTCATATGTTGTCTCGACTGTGATAATATTTATATCTCACTAGGTCAAGTGATCATACAATCTTCTGCGATCTACAACACACCGTATGATCGCCCTATCAGTGAGATAAGAGGATACCATTGTTACTCACATGTAAGCTTGTTAAATAGATAAGAAATACCGTTGAATGTATACTCATCGTCATAAATGTTTTCTGTATACAAAACCCAACACTTCCGGCCTCCAACTTCCCAAATTCTTCCCGGAGCTTCTTGACCTCGGCAATCACATCAAACTCCGGAGTAGTAGCCACTGCTTTGACTGCCTTCTGCCTCTCGGTGGGTCATTAATGGTTGTTTATGGCCATATCTATAAGAAGCCTCATCCCTTCTTCTCCACTTTTCTTCATCAAAATACCTCCAGCTGAAGCATTGATCACTGCTATTTCTAACAGATTAATTATAATAACAGCGGCAAATAAATTTGTAAACCCTAAGGTTATCAATCCAGGGGAATTGTGTGGGGAAACTATCCTATATACTAGCTATGATCCTAAGATTCGTTGTTTGAGGGATCCAAAATCAGGGTTTTATAAAAGTAAAGAAAACAATGCAGAAAATTAAAGAAGTTTTGAAATCAAATTAAAGGAGCACAGATTCTAGGGAAGAACTCTTATTATGGATAACATGTAGGAATCAATTAATTTAACAGGTGGAATACTGCAACAATGCTATATTTCCTTGTTTGGCAAATATAACCTAGATTACTAATTAGTGACTCATCTCCGCTCGGTCTCAAAGTACACCAAATTAGTCAATCCGATAAGCAAATCAGTTCAATTCCTACATCTAGTACATCTGTTTGGATAGTGTAGATCGTATCATGTATTCCTATTCCCACTATTAATATTCACCTCTCGGTCCTTCTATCAATAGCTAGACATCTAAATTAATCGTCACCTCTCGGTCCTTGAATTAGTGTAGAATTATGAAATAAACACAGGAATCATGAACCTAATTAATTAATCCTAACATGCATCCATAATAATATCAACCCCTAGAACCCGCTAGGGTTTCTAACCACTCATAGCAGATAGAAATCCAAAATAAAACATATTAAATTGCATAAAAGTAAAGAACTTACAAGAAAAATAAAGGGTTTTGTGTTTCCCAAGTCTCCAAACTCTCAAAACCAAATTGTAGAATGAAAATATGAAAAGGAATGCTGAAAAATCGAATTTAGTAGGCTATTTATAGGGGTGGATATGTATCCTATCAAATCTAGGGCTAAAGATATGAATAAATCCGAATTTTATCAGATTTCCACTCCAGCAGACAGCCTCGCGTCGATCGTGGCTGATCCACGTCGATCGACATGGCTTCTTGGTCGGCGTCGATCGATGCTGATTGGCGTCTGTCGATGCAGCTTCTCGCCCCTCCTGCGCGGTCTCACGGTTTTGGCCATAACTTCCTCTCTCAAACTCCGATTGACCCGATTCCAATTGTGTTGGAGAGCTAACTCAAAGAATCATCCATTGCCATGTGCCAATAGCCCGAATTCCTCTTGTGGAAGAAATCTTCACTGCTACTCTTACACATCACTGCTTTCGGAATGGCTTTCAAGTGATTTTAGGCCTAAAACTTGCAAAAACACCAAAACGCGCATAATACCACCTAATATAGACTCATGCACATAATATATATATAAACTCAATAAAACTATATAAAATAGTAGAAAATAATATAGATAAGTGAGTAAAATAATGAGCTTATCAAGCATCCACCAATTCCTTCATGTGAGGGGTCAGTCCCTCGAAGAAAGGACACACCTGCATCTCCAGATCTATACCATGGTCGGGGCACATCCTCAACAGATCCTTGTACCATTTCCAAGCCTCGTACAGGATCTCATCATATTTTTGGCTTAATTGAATGACACTGGGAGGGAAATAGTTAGTGAGAAATTCAGCTCGCAGTTGCTCCCACGTGCCAATCCTGCTCTTGTCCAAGCTAGCAAACCACGATCGGGCTTCATTCCTGATAGAAAAAGAAAATAAGTGCATCCGGATGGTGTCTTGTGGCACTCCATTCTACTTCACCGTATCGCACACCTCGATGAACTGACTGAGGTGAGCGTACGGGTCCTCAATTGCCTTTCCTGCAATCTGGTTCTGGTGAACCATCTAAATTAGGCCCATCTTTAGCTCGAAGTTGTTGGCATTGATGCCAACTTGGAAGCCTGGCTCCTCTTGCTGCGGTAGGAAACGATCTAAGATAGATCTATGTTGTACCACCACTTGCCTTTCATTGTTTCCTCCCTCGTTCAGTGTTTTCAGTCTAGCTGCTTGCTCTGCTTGGGCTGCCTATGCACCTTGGAGTTATGCTCTCAGCTGTCGCACCTCATCAACGAACTGTCTCTGCTCCTCGAGAGTCATGTTCTACAGTGGTGCTTCTGGTGGATTCTCCATATCAGTCTGTCTTTCTTTGTCCTTTGCTTTTGCTTTTGTTTCTCCTACAGGTGGCTTCAATTTTTGAATCAGAGGCTTCAAGTTTCTTGCCTTTTTCTCTTATGTTCATGCACCTGAAAAGAAAGACAAAAACTAAAAACGTCAGTTGTGTCGATCGACAGGGGTGTTGTCGATCGACACGAATGTAACTCCTGTGTCGATCGACAGGGGGGTTGTCGATCGATACAGAGGTCAAACCCAAACACACGCACGCGACAAAATAAAAATAAAAAACTCAAGCCAACAAGTATCTAAACAATCCAGTAACAAAATAAAATCTGACTAATCCCCGGCAATGGCGCCAAATTGATCGGGCTTGTATTTCTACCAGATTAATTGTAATACAGTGGGGTTTGTCGAACCCACAGAGACTTTATAAAGAGACTATTTCATGTATTAGACATAGTGTTGGTCCCGGATTATCAGGGTATAACTTAGCAGCGGAAAATGTGGTTAATCGTTTCTTGCACTCTGCTGGTTACACAGCTGACTGGGACCTTGTCAGCTGGTAAGTCAACTTGCACTCTGGTAGCTCAAGACTTAGAATATTTTAGGCCTTGTTTGCACAGTTATATCAGTTTTCAGATATACACCAGCACTTGGGTGCTGGGTTTTAAATCAGTATGAAATGCAGAAGACTGATAAAAGACAAAGGATTTATAGTGGTTCGATCAACTGATCTACGTCCACTCTCCAGTCGTAGCACTGGAAATTCACTATAGAGTAATCAGGTACAAGTTGCCTACGATCTATCTCTGGCTGGTGCGACCCTTGTCCACCACTTCGCTAGATCAACCGCTCCCGGTCTTGATTCCTTCTTCAACTCTCTTCTCGGCTGGTGGAGTGCGAGCACGTCACTTCAACCTCCACAGCAGTTTGGGTGTTTAGTTCTCCCAAGAACGTATCTTCTCAATACGGCAAACTGCCCGTGATAACTCAAGTGCTGGCTGGCACAAGAGCTGCTGTGAACTTCCTCGGAAGAGAAAGAACACCAAAGAGATCAGTAACTTACAAGCTGGAAGCTTGAAGTCTCGTGTTTGAATAAATTAACACACGGTAAGCTTTAAGAAAAGCCTCGAAAGTTTTGCTTGCTTGCAATAAAGTTTCAGACTTTCGGTAGTTGAGTATGGCGAGAAGAGTATTGAATGTTGGTGGATCCCAGGTATTTATAGCCGAGGGATCCGATTCAAATCTTCTAGCCGTTTGGACACATCCGGAAAAGGTCTCTGTCCTCGCATGTCCTTCAGACGGCGGCAGGTAGGAATTTATGAAAAGCGCCATGCTTTTGTCCACTTTATCTGACATTGATCTCTTTATGTCAGAACGGCACTATTCGTCAGTACGAGGAATCTGAACTGGTGTCTTGAACTGATAGACTTTAAGGTATCCTCCCTTAAAGTCATACTTTGTCAGTTTATTCCTCAGACGAATCTTCTTTTTGTCTCTAAGACTCTGGAAGAGAGAATCTGGAATTCTGCTGGTAACATCCGACTGGTAGATCATTCTGGTGATCTTGTGCTGGCAGTCTCTGCTGGTGACTTGCGCTGGCACAATCTAAGTCTACCAATATGTCTGATGTTAACTCTTGGAATCTCCCATGACTGGTGGCTTCACCGCTGGTGAATAGTGTCAGTGAGAACACGTATTCTGCTGGTAGGATTTGTCAGCCGCCTGCTGGTGAAATCCTTCCCAACTGGTGAACAGTAACCAGTCATTTGCTCTTCTCATGCTGATGAACAGTGTCAGCACGAGTCTTTGTCAGCCGCCATCTGATGAAACTTTTCCCAACTGGTGAACAGTAACCAGTGGTAAGCATGTCTCATGCTGGTGAACAGTGTCAGCATGAGTCTTGATCAGCTGCGACTTACAACTCAAAAGACCTAAACAGGACTTTACATTTGAGACTAGAGCTATTCTAGAGACAAACTGACGCTGGTAGGACTTAGGATTTGATCCACCAAAACACCAAAACTAGAATCTAAACAAGTAGCTACTGGGGAAAGGAAACTTAGCCAAATTTCCCAACACATAGTTTCCAAATTATAATTGTTTGAGCAATTTGAAATCAGGTTTTGGTTTTTGAATTGAAAGATAACAAAATAGAATTTAAAGGGTTTTGAAAACAGTAATTAAAGAGACAGATTCCAGGGCAGATAATCAAACTATCAACATTTAAAAATCATTAAGTCAGCAATGGGGAAAGATTAGATTCAAATGGTTTAAATTCCTTATTTGGCAATTTAAACCTAGATTATTAATGTGTGACTATCTCCTCTCGATCTCAAGAACACAACATTAATCAATCCCAATAATTATCTTATTCAAACCTACAATTGCGTCTTCCTTTTGAGACAGAAAACAAGTGCATTTAATTCCCTCTTCCTATTATCAATTTTCACCTTTCGGTCTTTCAATTAATAACTACAAACCTAGATCAATTTCATCTCTCGATCCTTCATTAATTCTAGATTCGATTGAATTAAAACCAAGAATTAAACCATGCTATTGAGTTAAATCAATTAAACATGCATCAAGAAGATTATGAACGCCCTAGAATTGCTAGGGTTTCTAGCCACTAAACATGACTTGAAATAAAGAAAACATATTATTAAGATTCATAAAATAACTTACAAGGACAATAGGAACCTTGAAGTCTACAAAAACTCCAATGTAAATATATTCCAAAGTCTGAATAATGTAAAGATGTCTCTAAATTTCGAGCAACAAGGTATTTATAGAGGAGAAAAATATATCTGAATAAGGTATTGGGCTAAAATACTGAAAATAACCAATTTGGGCAAATTTCTCCTTTTCGGTCTCAAGGTGATCGACAGACGGGATATCAATCGACACGGCCATCATGTGTCGATTTCCTCATTTGCCTCAATCTCGATCGCTTCTCGTCCTTCATGTCAAACAACACCGGGGGTGTCAATCGACATGGCACCCAATGTCGAGCCCTTCTTCTCGATCTGCCTTCAGTCGACATTGACCCTCTGTGTCGATCGATATGGAGGGTTTTGCTTGGGTTTTTGGCTTGTCTTCCATGTCGGTCGACATCCTGTGTGTCGACCAAAATAACAGCTTTGTCATTTTGGCTCTTTTCACCATTCGACCACTTTTTAGCCTCAAAACCCGCAAAGACTCACCATTGCAAGCATAACATCCTCTATAATACACTCATGCAAGAAAATAACTAATAACTAATCCTAATTGCACTAAAATAAAGGAGAAAAACATGGATAAGTGAGGATAAATACGAGCTTATCAAGGGATAAACTGAAACTCAGTTTCTAACAATGTTGCTCTTTTTGCTATTGTCAAAACCACTTAATTATAGCCATGTTAAAGGAAAAATGGTAAACTGAGTTTACAACGACACTACTCAGAACACCAAACCTTTTAACCGACCTGCTCTATTTGATCTTTCCCCTGAATTGGAGAGATATTACTCGATTAATCCAAATAGAGCGGAATAAGTAAGTTTGCTGATCACACTGGGCAGTGTGAGTTCAACCAGGTTAAAATCAAACAATAAGGGGGAGAGAGAGAGAGAGAGAGAGAGAGAGAGTGATTGTCATCAATTCAGTTTCCAGTTTTTTGATGAAGAATTACAAGTACAATTAAAAAACCAGAAACTACAGACAGAAAGTAAGTTCAAAAACTTGAATACCCAGATATTCACTGAGGAGGTTGCTCAGATGAAGATGGCTTTGATCCTAAAAGTTTATCCACCAGCTCTATGAGTGATTGGAACTGAGTTTCCCTCCTCTTCTCCTCAGCTTTTTCCCTTCTGATTCTCTCCGCCTCCTTGGCCTCCCTTCTCCTCTTTTCTTCTTCTTCTTTACGCTTCCTCTCGTTTTTTTCCTTTTTACATTCCTCTTCCCCATTTTTGACAACATCAAAGAGGGTCGAGACCGTTTATTTGATGGAAGAGATGGATTCAGCAGTTTCAGCTTCCTTCTTGTCCTTGGCATCTAATCTGGCCTTTATGTCCTGGTTTTCTTGCCTTATTGCCTCGAGTTGAGTGTGGACAAAGTTTTGTATCTCGGCAAACATGGCAGACAAAGAATGAGTCGAGGTAGTGGCCTGATATGGAATTGCAGCTTGCTGGGTCATGGGCATTTCAGTATAGATGATAGTTGGCTCGAAGGGCACCATGCCACACGCCACTCTCCTCTCTTCCTCTTCTTTCTCCCATCTTTCTGCTTCTTCTTTCCGATTCTGCTCTTCCTCCTTCCTCTTCTTCTCCTTCTCAGCTTCCATAAGCTCAATCAACCTCCTTAGGGATGGTTCGGTAAGGTATACCAGACATTTTTCTCCATACCTTATACCTTACCAAAATTTACAGTATGAGGAAAACTCATACCGTTACCGTACTGAAGTTTTCGGCATACCTTAGTTTGGTATACCAAATTTTTTATATGAGTCGCTATGGTTTCGGTATGAGATAATTTATATACTGTTACTTCGGCATATAGAATTCTTGAAATGATTTCAATATGATTTTGGCATGACATAATTTATATACCATTTATCTTATCATTTTTCAATATACCGTTAACATACCAAAAAAAATTTATATACTTTGATTTTTACGATTTTTTCTCTTGATATTTGTTTAAGAAATATGTTTATATCAATAATATTGTTAGGTGAAAAGAGAAGATATGATTTCATTCTTAATTTATATGATTTTATTTTTAATTTATTATTTTAAAATAATAACAAAGACAAAAAATATTATTATATTTTTGGTACGGTATGTGCCGGTATACCTTCAATATTAGGATTCTCATACCATTATCGTACTAAAAATTTTTGGTACGGTATGATACCTTACCAAAAATTACGGTATACCAAAAATTCGATAATTTTGGTATTTTTTCGATACGATATGTCTGGTATTTCGATATTTTGGTGTTTTTTACCATCCCTAAACCTCCTTATCTTCTTGGCCCTTATCAAGTTGACAAATTTGACAAGATTATCGAAGCCATGGCCTATGATAGTATGAATCAGTTCAGGTGCACTCTCTGCAGTAGATTGCACAGTCAGTTCAACAAATAGAGAGAGAGCATGTTCCAATTCCTCTTTTTCCAGTTCGGCCTGAGGAGCTCTTTGATATGTGTGTGAAATGACCAATTTATTGATATGTTTGAGTGATTGTTTGTGTTCATTTCACCCACATATCATAGCATTTTTCATCAAGTTTTTCCCATTTTTTGGTGAAATATCAACCCGGATCGTGTACAAGCCTTGGAAATATCGACCCGGATGGAGCAGAGGAGCAGCAGGGGGATTACAGAATCAAATCTTGGTCCGGACTAGGATTGGTTCGACCGAGATTTGCCTCTGTAGGGCAGGTCTTGACTGAACCCTGCAAAGCTCGGCCGGGATCTGCTCTACAGAGGTAAATCCCGGTCAAGTTGAGTTCATCCGGGGTAAAATCAAGCATGCTATTTTGGCAGTTTTTCAGTTTTGAAGCATTCGGGTCGAGCTAATTTCATCCGAGGCAAAATTGAAGTCTGATTACTTAATATAAAAGGTGGAAGAACGAATGGGGAAATAATTTTTGGCAAAATTGAAGCGGTTACTCACTAAATTCTCAATTCCCACTCTTCCAAAACTTCAACCAAGGTGGATCTCAGGCCAATCCAATCAAATTGGAAGAGAAATGAAGACGAAGGTGTAGATCAAGTTCAAATTGACTCAATTGGGGAAATTTTATATCTAGATTTTCTATTGTAATGGATTTGTGTTCTCTTTATATTCAATCGAACCGAATCAGAGGTATGTGTAGCTGATTCCTTGGGGATATTGGTTGAATGAAGCATTGAATTGTTTGATTGAGCTTGAATTGTATGTTTACCTTCGAATATTTGATTGCACTCACTAGAGCCTTGTTCTTAATCATATAGTGTGGGCATTAACCAACTATGTGTGTGATAGGCACCGAAATTGCAGCCAACACGCGAATCTAGGTGTCACGAGTAGTGTAGATGCATATAGGTTTTGATCCAATCCCTGTGTGGAGATTGCCTAGAGGTCGATAACCTACGGTCTATTTGGAGTGGGATTAGGTGCAATAACGTAACTGTTTGAGTATCTAGTTTCATCAACTCTTAACTTGCCGGTGCTAAGGGAGTTAGGAAGCCTAGAGTAGGTTGATCATCTTTGGGTGAATTAAATGATTGTTTGCATCATTCTAATCAATCTCATGGATTCAATGTGGATTTCATACCAATGTCCTTTGTTACACTATTATTGAAGTAGTTTGCGTTGTGTTTGTTTTACATTTGCAATTGATGTGTGGAAGTGATAGTAGAGTAAAGATTGTGATTGTAGTGATGATGCATGTTTTGGCATATAGTTTTCTTAATTAGGTATATTGATTTACTTGTTGCCTAGGATAAATAACCATTCTACGACTTTATCATACTTAGATACAAAAGCAAATCTTTACTAACTAGTACTCTAGCGGGCGAAGTGAGAAGTTCCTGGATTGATAAAAATTATTCTTGTATATGCACTAGAGTATTGATTGACTATTGTTGGTTGAGAATTTAGTGTGCATCAAGTTTTGGCGCCATTTCCGGGGAACTTATTGAGTAGGATGCTAGATATTAGTGAACTTGTGTTGTTTGTAGTCTAAGTGTTTGTTTAATTGTTTGTTAGATTGTTGGTTGGTATTTTTGAATTGTGCGAGGTGATGTATGGTTAAAAGCTCAAGGATTGAAAGAACAAAGGAGTCGAAGTGAGCTTGAAGGCATTAAAGAAGAGATGGAGAACAAACCAAGAGCGACCTTGGAGATGTTGGATGAGTTGGAGAGACAAGTGAAGGAGATGCAAGCACATCTCTATGAAAAACAAAGACCGCGGAGGACACTCCGTAGTGTATTCGAAAAGATGTCAGAAGGTGATTACCAATGGCCGGAAGATGGAAGAGAGCACCATACGGTGAAGGTTGAAAAGGAATATAGAGAAAATGGTTTGTGGAGGAGCCAATTGGATCTATTGCAAGAACAAATAAATTTGTTGATGAGGTCAAGTAGAAAAAGTGAGGCGGTGAATGAGAATATGTGTGAGAAGGATGATTGGATACATGAGGAGACTCCAATGCAAGCATCGACCATTGCCAAGCAAATGTGTGAAACAAATCAAGAGGAGGAAACTTCAACGGACACGAATATAATCCCAAAGATGAGTTGCAATGTGATTAATGAAGGCATAGGAGAAGAGTGTGCGAGCATTGTGATGAAATTCGAAGAATGAATGAGCGATGTTGAAGAGAATAAGGCAATGGAAGATACGAAGGTGAAGAGGATTGATGAGGTCAAAGAAGAGGAAATGGTGGAGTTGCAAGAAGAGGAACCAAAGAAGGAGGGTGAAGTGTTACCTCAAGGAGATGAGGAGGATGAAGGCACCAACGAGTCAGTGCAAGATGTTGATTATATAAAGAAAGGTGATAATGAGATGCCTTCACCCAAAGAAATTTAAAAAGTTCTGGTTTTTGCACAACTTTTGGAAGAAGAGTGTGAGGAGAAGACTATACCGGGAGATCCATGTGGAGAGATGGTGTTTACCCTTCCTTCTCGGTTGATAGGAAAGTTTGAAAACAAGGTGGTGCCAAAGAAGAAGGTGAATGAGGTTTGTGAGTTGTTTGAGAAAGGAGTTGGATTGAAGAGATTGAGTAGTTTTGATAGGGTACTTGAAAAGTCTTTAGTGATTGAGACATGATTAGATGGTGTGTTGGATAGCTTGCTTGGGTTGAGAGAATTCCGAGAAGTAATGAGGCAAAGTTTGGTTGAAGGAAGCTTGGGAAGTATGTCGATCGACGAGTTGCTTCCGAGAAAGGTGCGAACAAGAGAGAAAGGTATCTTAAAAATTTACAAGATCTTAGATAATGGATGAACATGGTAGGGTCGTCGAGCTACCGACATTAACCAAAGCGCTTGTTGGGAGGTGATAAGCTCATATTTATACTCACTTATCCATGTTTTTCTCATTTGTTTCAGTGCAATTAGGTTAGGTTTTTAGTTGTTTTCGTGCATGAGTGTCTTATAGAGGATGTTATGCTTGCCATGCTAAGTTTTGTAGGTTTTTTAGGCTAAAAGTGAGCAAATGATGAGAAGAGCCAAGTTCTACAGAGTTGTTGTTTCGATTGACACACGGGAAGTCAACAAAGTTGGAAGACGTGCTAAAAACCCAAAGTATTACCTCTGTGTCGACCGACATGGTGCATGTCGATCGACACAGAGGTCGAATGTCGATCGAAGGTAAAGCAGGAAGAAGGCTCCACACACTTGCATGCATGTTGATCGACACGCATCGTGTCGATCGACACAAAAGAAAAGGGAGATGATCGACATGGAGAAGATTGCCCGGATTTTGATTTGCATGTGTGTTGATCGACACACTCTGTGTCGGTCGACATGGAGGCCGGAAAAGGGAAATTGTCCTAATTTGGATGTTTTTGATATTTTAGCTCAATACCCTGTTTAGATGTTTTGGCTCCTCTATAAATATCAACACTTATTAGGCACGAAATTATCACTTTTATTATTGAGGAATATTGTAACATTGGAGTTTTCTCCAAGCCTTCAAGGTTCCTATTATCCTTGTGAGGTAATTTATGTTTTTAATAAGAATGTTTTCTTTATTTCAAGTCATACTTTGTGGCTAGAAACCCTAGCAGGTTCTAGGGCTTTGATAATCTATCTGATGCATGTATGAATAAATCAACTCAATAGCATGGTTTCATTTCTTGAGCTTAATTAATCGAATCTAGATTTAAAGAAGGATCGAGAGATGAATTTAAATCTAGGTTTGTAGTTATCAATTGAAAGACCGAGAGGTGAAAATTGGTAATAGGAAGAAGATATTAAATACAATTATTTTCTGTCTCAAAAGGAAGAATTGATTTGTAGGATTTAATTATATAATTATCAAGATTGGCTAATTTGTTCTTGAGACCGAGAGGACATAGTCACAATTTAGTAATCTAGGGTTTAATTGTCTAACCAAGGAATTTAATCCATATGAATCTGAATTAATCCCCATTGTTTAGTTGATGAATTTTGCATGTTGATGATTTGATTATCTGCCCTGGAATCTGTATCTTTATTTATTGTTTTCAAAAACCTTTACTTTTCAGCATTGTCATCTTTATTTTACAAAACCAAAACCCTATTTTCAAGTTGCTCAAACAACTATGTTTTAAGAACTATGGCTAGTACATAGGACAGTTTCATTATACAAACTCTGTGGGTTCGACCACCTTAGGGTGTTTTATAAATTTATTTGCCACTATTTTTACAGTTATCAAATTGGCGCCATTGCCGGGGACTGTTAGATTCTATCTTATTATTAGTTTGTTTTTAAATATGTTGGATTGAGTTTTATTTTTATTTTATTTTTGTCTTAGTTTTCGTGTTTTGTGTGCGTGTGTTTTCCAGGGTTTCTGCATCTGTATCAATCGACACACTCCGTGTCGACCGACACAGCCACAACATTCGTGTCGATCGACAGGGCCCCTGTCGATCAACACAGAGGCTGATTTCTGAAACTGCTTTTTCTTAGGTTGCATGAACACAAGGGCTCGGGGCAAACCACTCGAAGCTTTCAACCCAGAAATCGAGGCCACAGTTCAAAGGAGGAAGTGCTAGGAAAAACAAAGTACATTCATCAACATGGAACCACCAAACAACCCGAATGAAGTGGATTACCATGGCATGCCACCCTTGGAGGATCCCGACACACAACTCACTAAGGGAATGCCCTTCTCCTAGTCCAAGTGGTCAACCACATGAAAGACATCATCAAGAAACTGATGACTGAAAGAGAAGCAGACAGAGTCGAGGCTGCAAGGAGAGAAAGAGAAAGAGAAAGGCGTCACCAAGAGGACTCCGATGATAGGGATCCGAACGTCATGGCAAGGAGGTACAGACCACAGACCGGCAGTGAGGGATTTGTTATTAGTATCACTGCCAATAACTTTGAACTCAAAACAAGTTTGATTTAGATGGTTCAACAGAACCAATTTGGTGGTCGAGCAGTGGAGGATCCCTACACTCATCTCCGCATGTTCGTGGAGGTGTGTGAGACCATCAAGCAGAATGGAGTCAGCCAGGATGTGATCCGTCTGCGCTTGTTTCCCTTCTCACTTTAGGATCAGGCTTGGACGTGGTTTACAGCCGTGGATTGCAGCAACATCCGCACTTGGACCGATCTCCGAGTAGAGTTCCTTGCCGTATTCTTTCCACCATCTGTGGTCATTCAGAAGAAGATGGAGATCCTGCAGTTCCACCAAAAGATAGATGAGTCCTTGTTCGAGGCATGGAGCAGGTTCAATGAGCTATTGAGGAGTTTTTTGGGCCATGGAGTCGACACCGAGGAGCAAGCCCACAACTTCTACTGGGGGATGAATGAGAGAACCCAAGAGTCTGTTGATAATGCAGCCGGAGGTTCTCTCATGAGCAAGTCACCTAAAAAAGCCCTCAAGCTATTCAAGAAGATGGCTCTGCATACTCAACAATGGGCCAATCCAATGAGACCTCAAGTTCGGGCAGTGGAGAAGAAGGAAGATGATACCCTCAAGAAAGAGATCAAGAAGCTCAAGGGGGAGATGGAAAAACTGACATCTAGTGCTTGTGTTTCTGTTGCACAGGTTGATCCCGTCACTGATGTGAAGTACATGAATTGAGGTGGATACCAAAATAAGTCCTGGCAAGGAGGATACCAGCACTACCACCTAAGAGCTCATCCCGATTATTCCTATGCTCAGCCTAAAGGTGCCGAACTGCCTACACCAGGATTTGATGTGCAAAAAATGGTGAAATTGTGGAGAAGAAGAAGGAGAGCCTCGATAAGGCGTTGCAACAGTTCATCAAGGCTTCTGACTACCGTGTGGGCAAGATTGAACAAGAAGTGGCAGGGGTCAACACTAAGGTGGAGAGGCTTGGGAAGCATGTGCAGATTATCGAGACTCAAGTCAGTCAGATTGCTACCTCACTTTGTACGCTACATCAACAAGGAAAGCTGCCAAGCACCACCGAAGCTAACCCCAAGAACCAAAAGGAGTGCAAGGCAATCAAACTGAGGTCTAGAAACATCTACATAGGCCCGAGGATGCCCGAGAACAATTTTGGGGGAGAAGAGGAAGAAATTCCTGTAGGAATGCCCTCTGTATCAACCGACACACCCCGTGTCGATCGACACAGAGGACACGAAGATACAGCTATGTTGGATGACGAGGATGAATCGATCGATAGGAATTCTGCAGGTGTGTCGACTGACAGACCATCTGTCGGTCGACACAGAAGCACGGTCGACACTCCTGCTGCCTAGTCGACACAGCAGTCTCCCCAGCTCAATAATTCAAGTTCCAAAGCTGCTCCGACACCTCTGATGCCCTTTCCCCAGCAGTTTGCCAAGCAGAAGGAGGATTCCAAGTTCTCAAGGTTTGTGGACAATTTGAAGAAGGTAAGTATCAACTTACCATTGATTGAAGCTTTGAGAGAGATCCCGGGCTACATGAAGTATCTCCACAAGTTGATGAGCGAGAAGAAGCACTTTGTGGAGAATTCAGCTGTGAAGATTCATGAGCAGTGCAGCCTACTCCTTCAAAAGAAGATTCCAATCAAGAGGAGTGATCTAGGATGTTTCTCGATTCCAGTCGAGATCGGGGGGATTGAATTTCAAAAGGTGATGTGCGACACTAGTGTCAGCATCAATCTCATGCCATACTCCATTTTCAAATGCCTCAATATTGGAGAACTAAGGTCGACTACTATCACACTGTAGATGGCGGACTGATCTGTGTCTCGCCCAAAAGTTATATTAGAGGATGTTCTCATTCGTGTGGGACATCTAATTTTCCCTGCAGATTTTGTAGTCTTGGACATGAAGGAGGATGCCAGCACACCTCTCATCATGGGACGAGAGTTCTTGGATGCAAGTGCCGCACTGATTGACTGCCACGGTGGAGAACTTACACTACGAGCCAATGATGAGAGGATCACATTCAAGCTCGACAAGCCGACAGCAATATGAATGCTACAGGATCACCTCCACTGAAGATTTTGAGGATGAAGGGGAAGAAACCGAAAAAGAAAGAAAAGACCAAGCTGCCATCGAATGGGAGCGAGGGAATGAGATGGCAAAATTATCAATTACACCATCTCACCCCAAGCTCACTGCTGTCATTCAAGATCGCTTAGTCTACATAGTTGATGCCCGATGAAGGAGAGTCCGCACTCATCCACCATGGACTAGAGAAAGAGGTACCGTCGAGCTTCGATGTTAACTAAGCACTTGTTGGGAGGTAACCCAACCTTTACTTGCTTTATTTTCAATTTCCTTTGTTTTATTTTCAATTTGTGTTTTTATTTTTGATTTCCTGTTTTTCTTTATTTATTTTTGAAAAAAATTTGAGGATCGACCTCTGTATCGATCGACATGCCTGATGTCGATCGACACAGAGGTCACGACAGAGCTACACTTTGACTCGAGGATGGAGTTGACATGAATGCTCTGTGTCAATCGACATGGCCCCTATCGATCGACACAGAGTGCCAGCAGCCACAAACGCTTCGTCGAGCAGCACAGATTCCTCCGGTGGATAAAATTGTTGATGTCTGAGATCAACAGTCAGGTACTAGTTCGTATTCTTGTCTGACTTTCAAACTTTTTTTAACTCTCCGAGTTCGAAATAAGTTTGGGGGGATGTGGACAAGAAATTCAAACTTTTCTATCCTTTTTATTGTTTTCTATTATTTGTTATTTGCTTTATGTTTTATTTAGATTTTCTGCCTAGAAAAAAAATATGGATATAGTGTGAGGAAAACTTCTTGTTGAGTCTTGAACCTATATGAACTAAGTGTGAGTTTGAAATCAATTAAGGACGAGTTTGATTTGATTTTGATTGTGGTTGATTGCCTACGAATGTAGAATACCGCATGATAGGATTGAATTGAAACTTACACTCGCATGATGTTTGAGTGGATTGAAATTGACTAAGGAAAAAATATTTGAATCCAAGTGAGAATTTGAGCCTTATTTTTGTTCATGTGAGATTCGCATGTATGTTTTGATTTCTCTAGAACTTGCTTTTGTTCTATTTCGAGACTGCATAGTGTGCACAAGGATAGAAAATGATTTTAGGCCATCTTTGTTAGCCAAATTATCCTAAACACTGTCACTTGTGATATTTTATCCTTAGAATAGCCCCTTTGAGCCTGTTACTTTTTCTTTCTTAGTATATGAGTTAAGAAAAACATTATAGTTCTATCTTGTCTATGAGAGAGTGCTATGAAAAAGGTGATTTGTATCCTGTCTATAGGATTTTGGTGAAATAAGGGTAATTGTTATAGGTGGATGAGAAATTTTTAAATTGGTGTACAAAAGAAGATTGGGCTCTAAAAAAAATTGAATGAAAAGTTTGTTTGTGTCCTTATAAGCGCAAAAAGAAAGAAAAATTGTTAGCTATAAGAGCATAAAAGGATTAGACAAGAAAAAAAAAAAAAAAAAAAAGCCTGTCTTTTTGTTGAAAATTTGAGGAAAATGGTAGATAAAGAGAATAAAGTGAATTAAGATTGATGAGGTGGACGCACTAGAGTTGATTTTGAGTCACTTGACCATATTTCCCTACCTTTCACAAAAAGCCTACATTACAACCAAATGAAAAGTCCTTTTTTATTCTAGAATTGTGTGCACATTTGAGCAGTGGAGATTCTAGAAATTTTGCAAGCCTATGGTAGAAATTTCTTCATACATGTTGTGAGTGCTATCATTGAAAACCCAAACACTTGTGTGAATGAGCGATACACTTCCTTGTGAATCTTCCAAAGTTGATGGATTTCTTATCTCTTTCAAATTGCTTGTGTGATGTGGATTTTTAATTCTTGAATGTGATAGATCTTGTGAGGCATTGCACTTTCAACTGCATGAAATTTCTTTTCTTTCTTTTTTTTTTTTTTTGATTGAAGACAATCAAGCATTCAAGTTTGGGGGGTTTGATAAACTCATATTTGTACTCTCTTATCCATGTTTTTCTCCTTTGTTTTAGTGCAATTAGGTTATGTTTTTAGTTGTTTTCGTGCATGAGTGTATTATAGAGGATGTTATGCTTGCCATGCTAAGTTTTGTAGGTTTTTGAGGCTAAAAGTGAGCAAAAGATGAGAAGAGCCGCGTTCTACAGAGTTGCTACTTCGATTGACACAAGGGAAGTAGACCAACTTCGAAGACGTGCCAAAAACCCGAATCATTACCTCTGTGTCGACAGAGGTCGGATGTCGATCGAAGGCAAAGCAGGAAGAAGGCTCCACACACTTGCATGCATGTTGATCGACACGCATCGTGTCGATCGACACAAAAGAAAAAGGAGGTGATCGACATGGAGAAGATTGCCCGAATTTTGATTTGCATGTGTGTCGATTGACACACTCTGTGTCGGTCGACACGGAGGCCGGAAAAGGGAAACTGTCCCAATTTGGATGTTTTTGATATTTTAGTTCAATACCTTGTTTAGATGTTTTGGCTCCTCTATAAATATCAACAATTATTAAGCACGAAATTATCACTTTTATTATCGAGGAATATTGTAACATTGGAGTTTTTTCCAAACCTTCAAGGTTCCTATTGTCCTTGTAAGGTAATTTATGTTTTTAATAAGAATGTTTTCTTTATTTGAAGTCATGCTTTGTGGCTAGAAACCCTAGCAGGTTCTAGAGCTTTGATAATCTATCTGATGCATGTATGGATAAATCAACTCAATAGCATGGTTTAATTTATTGAGCTTAATTAATCAAATCTAGATTTAAAGAAGGATCGAGAGATGAATTTGAATCTTGGTTTGTAGTTATCAATTGAAAGACCGTGAGGTGAAAATTGGTAATAGGAAGAAGAGATTAAATACAATTATTTTCTGTCTCAAAATGAAGAATTGATTTGTAGGATTTAATTAGATAATTATCAAGATTGGCTAATTTGTGTTCTTGAGACCGAGAGGAGATAGTCACAATTTATTAATCTAGGGTTTAATTGTCTAACCAAGGAATTTAAACCATATGAATCTGAATTAATCCCCATTGTAGAGTTGATGAATTTTGCATGTTGATGATTTGATTATCTGCCCTGGAATCTGTATCTTTATTTATTGTTTTTGAAAACCTTTACTTTTCAGCATTGTCATCTTTATTTTACAAAACCAAAACCATATTTTCAAGTTGCTCAAACAACTATGTTTTAAGAACTATGGCTAGTTCATAGGACAATTTCATTATATAGCCTGTGTGGGTTCGACCACCTTAGGGTGTTTTATAAATTTATTTGCCACTGTTTTTATAGTTATCAGGAGGCTATCCAACTGTTTTTCCTTTGTTATTTTAATTCTTGCCTAGATAATTTTCTTAATTTTTCTTGTTAGTTTGTTGATTACTTAGTTTGACATGCGCTAGGGGGTGCGTTTGGAGCATGAGGAGTGATTGACTACCGTCGGCTAATTTTATAAACTTAGTCTCACTTGACTAAGTTTGGGGGGTTGTACTGGTTGCCGGTGTTTCGGTTTACTCTTCTCCTCTTCCTACCTTTCCTTTATTTACCTTGTCTTGTTTAGATGATTTCCCTCTTGTTTGGATTTGGATATTGATTACATTTGAATGATTCAATTTGGTTGTACTATATTCTATACTTTTGGATTTGGATGTTGGATGTTGAATGTTTTTATCATTTATCGATTGGTGTTTGATTTGAGTTTCATTGGTTTATTCTTTATACATTTTTTGATTGATGGATATTGATGAATGGATTGTGGAATGATGAGGTGCTAGTGGTACACTATTTTAATTTGGTTTAAGGGATGGAATGTTTGGTGGAAAGATGTTTGGATGAGAGGATATTTGATTGAATGTGCATATTTTTGTGAGGATGAATTGTGGAAGTGTTTTGTAGTGAAACTTTGATTGGTGGATATGAACTGTTGTTGAGATGAATTATGCTCAAATGGTGGTGTATTTGTGTTTGTGTTTAGTAGGTACAATAAGGCGATGGAGAGCGGTTTGATCGTGGATGCCGATGGGTAATATATTCTATCGTTCCTCTTGTCATTTTGGTTTTGATTGTTGATTGCATAGTTATTGTTCTAGGATTGTTTGCATGTTTGTGTTATTGTGTGTTGTGTGATGAACCCGAATTAGACTTGAGATTTACTTTTGATGAACTAGTGAAGTTTGATTTCTACTTGAACCTATGATAGGGTCGAATCATTGATATCGAAGCATCCTTAGATTGAACTTTTGAATTGTCGAGCTTTGTGTGTGTTAATGCTTGAGACTTGACAAAAGCCGTGAGAATTGAGCTATGATAGTGTCATGTCTTTTCGATTGTGAGAGGTAAGATTGAGAATGAAAAATCTAGAACTTACATCCGTTCTCTATCTATTAGTATGAGCTTTTGACTAGAAAATGATTTTAGGCCATCGATTCCTAGTCCTACATTGCACCTTGGGGGTATAAGGTGTATATTTGATCACTATTTCCTTTCATACCATTGCTCCCCATGATTGAGCTTTAATAGAGAATTTTCTTTGATGTTTGCTTAGGGACAAGTTTGGGGGATGTGTGAATGAGGGTGAATACGGATGGTGTGAGTACGGGTTGGGAATTGTTTGGTTTGTTTTGGTAATTTGATCCCGTTTGATGAGGCAAGAGGAAATGAGTGTTGAAAACAAAGAGTTGAAAAGAATGATGGTGCAAAGTATAAAAATGAGCACCAACGAAAAATTTGTTGTGAAAAAGAAAAAAAAGGAAAAAAAAAAGTGAAACATGCAAGGGCATGAGAAAAAAAAGAAGAAAATGAAAGTGTTGGTCCCCGATCAGAGTGTTTTATATGCAGCGGAAGTATTAATATAATCTTGCACTTATCTTGATAGGATCTCGAATTAGCAAGTGTTTATCAAATGTGATTTAGCTCAATTATTTGTTAAGTTAATTTGCAGTTTATACTACAACACTTGATGTGTTGAGTTTCAAATATACGTATGCACAAAATAACGAAATAAAGCAGTAGTGACACAAGGATTTATAGTGGTTTGAACAACTGTTCTACGTCCACTCTTCAGACCTCTAACTGAAAATTCACTAAAAGATTGAGTACAAGGTCAGGCCTAATCTCTAACGTTGAGCAGCTTCTCCGTCTTGTCAGCGCGCACCTTCAAGCACCTCGGTCTTCAATCTTCCACCTTTGTCGCTCCGTAGAGTGAGGACAAACCTCCCTTCTCATTGGACGTCGACTGTTGGAAGTTTTATAGTTCTTCCCAGAACCTATCCTTGTGTTGGCGTTGCCCATAAGAATCATGCTTGCAGAGCAATCGTGACTGCTAGATTCTTTCCAGAGTAGAAAGAATCCTAGAATAACCTTGGAAGCTTAACTTCGTAGGTCTCGAGCTTCAAATACGATAGCTTGTAGAAAAGCTTCAATCAAGTACTAGCTCGGATGAGTTCGTGTAATGTAGAGAGTGATTAGATCTCCTCTCGTTATCTCTGTAAGTAGAAATTCGCGAACCTTTGAATCAAGTCTGGATGAAACCTATTTAAGGTGAAGATTCAAACGGCTATTTGAATCTTATCCGTTAGACTCAAAGGCATTGCTAGCCTATCTGCGTTCTTTCTTTTTCTGCAGTGGACAGAGACTCTTCAAGTCTCCTCGTCTCTGATTGGCGTAGCTTCTATTTGTAGTTGTCTCTGTCAGAACGGATCTTTTTGTTTGGGTCTGAAACCTCCTTTGTGTCTGATGATTGTTCTATTCTCTGATTCATCGGGATTCCTTGTGATTTGGATCCTTCTGATTTACGACTACAATGTCTCTCTTGATTGCTGATTGTCGTTTGCTGGTTGTTTGCATACGGCTGGCATCTCAGCAGTCTGTGCTAAGATCCTCTTGTTCTGCTGGAGTTACTTCTTCAGTATTCTTGTAGCGTTTCCTCCATATTGCTAGCCTTGCTGTCTTCTTCCGCAGTCTTCAGCAATCATCATGTCTGCTGATTCTTTCAGCATTCTTGATTCTTCTTCTTTTCTAGTTCTATTACAACTCAAGTATGCATTCCCTATACAAGAATTTTACATTTGACTCGATACTGAGTTGCTAGAGCTTTGATCCACCAAAACATACAAAAGCATAATTGTGAATCATTGACAACAGAAGGGGTTTAATATATCTAGCAATATTCCTAACAATTTCCACCTTTTTGGTGCGATCAAAGCCTCAATTCTGAGCTTTAATTCTAACTGATCATGGGAAAGCTGATTACTGAGATTACAAAACTTTTCTTATCAAATCTATTCTCAGCATCTCACCTCCCGTAGACTCAGTATTGTTCCTAAATGTTCCCCCTCAAAATATCAAGGGTATTGCTCGATTATTCAAATTTTTGCTGTAAGTAAATGACTTTCAAATCCTTTATCAGATAAGCACGCAGCACATTCACATAATTTCATCAAGCAATCACATGAAACATATCACACACATCATCAATCCACGCAGTTTGCTGATTACACTAAGTGTGTATTTTCAGCTAGTTCAATTAGATCAGCGTTGGACAATAAGATGTTGTCTTCAACCTGGGTTAGTTTCCATAAATAAATTTCATGCTTGTCGTACAAGAAACACATGCCCAATATTGAAACAAAACCTGTTTTTCAGGTAAGAGACTCATAAGGTTAAGAGAGATATTACTTCTTGGTTGTTGAGGAGTCTGAATCAGCAGCATTTCTGGCGCTTGAGGAACCGGCGGTGGTCTTCTTCACATTCTTTAGCGCTTCCATCGTCATCTTCATGAAATTGTCCGGTACGGCTTCTCTTTCTTGTCTTCTGATTCTCTCATTCTCTTCGATTCTTCTTTGCTCTTCTCTCTCTTGTTCTTCACGTTGTCTCCTTAAGTCCTCTTCCTGTTGTCTTCGAGCTTCAAGGCGACGAAATCTATCTTCTTGCTCCTTTCGTCTCTCTGTTTCCTCTGCTAACCTCTTCTCCTCCCCCTCTTTGATCGTAGAAAAAATCCCAGTGGAGAAGGTCTCAAAGTTGTATTGCTGGGTAGCAAGCATTTTGTCTTTTACCTCAGACATCTGATTTATAACTTCGGTGCGCACAATCGGTACCAGCTGCTCACCAATGCTCTTACCTACCATGGTATGAATGAATTGCTGGAGGTCCCTCTGATAAGTACTGGAGCTCAAGGGCTCAATCGTCATAATATGGGGTTCCTCAGATAGCACTATTTGATTCTCGGTAGTAGACATGGGGACAGCGGTAGCCAATGCTTGAGATGAAGTGGATGGTTGGTCGGCATGAGCTGTGGGGCCCGGTGTATTCTCCCTCCTTTCTTCTTCCACATTAGTGATGGGAGAAGGAGGCCTAAAGCTTTGCATCCTTGAAGACTTGTTGGCCAGTTGAGTAAGGACCTTTTCCTTGAACGCCAACATTTTCTTTCCATCCTCTTCTCTCTTTTGTGCGGCCTGTTCTTCTGCTATCTTTCATTTCAGTTCCTCAGCGGCAGCCATCTGTCTTCTTGTGGTAGGAGATTTGAATTGCTGAGTGAATGATGGAGAGTCTTCAGCAGCATATTCGGATGGTGGTAGAGACGATCTCCAGTGACTGCTCTGTGAGCCTTGATCTTCTGCAGCCTGGCAGCAACTTGCTTCTCTGTATACTGTCGTTTGGATGTCTGATCCATCCAGTCGTCAGCCCATTCCTCTTCACTCCTCCAGTAGCTAAGACCCATCCTGGCCATCATAATAGCGTGGTCCTCATAGTGTAGTTCATGAGTGGTATAGTCGTAAAATCACCATCTCCGGAACTCTATTCTCAACCATTCAAGATCAAAAGACTCGCTTAGTAGTTCTGCAGGATATGAGTTCTCAACTTCGGCAGCAACTTGAGCTTCGATAAAGATACAAAATATCTTTTGCCCATGAGATGAGATCATCGTTCTTCTCATCTCTTACGGTGATAGGAGGACACCACTTAGCAATCCTCTTGGCTTTGAAGTTCCTGTAGGGTAGTCCTTCCATGGGCACTTGGAGAGTTTCTCCTCTTTCCACCTTAACCATCTCTTCTGCATTTTGGCTTCATCGTTAATTTTGTAGTTGGCTACATCTTATTCATATCCTCGTAGTCCATACTTCTTCTCCAACACTTCTGGACTCACAAAAATTACTGTGCCCAAAACATTTGTAGTGAAGAACTCTTCACTTTCGTCAACCACTGCGCGGCAAAGAACTCTGCAACTATGTGCGGATGAAATTTCTTGGGTTCTGCAAATAGATACTTCAACAAATTCTCGCGGTCGATTTCACCTATGAGAACGTCACACCAGTCCTTCCAAAACAGTGGTTCGTAGAGTATTTTGTCCTTCTTGACTTGAGCCGCCCTCTTGTGCTCGTATGTCAGTTTACCAGGTGCATTACCATGACTTATGGCAACTAGGCGATAGTAGAGACTTGACTCATCAATGTCCTCCATCTTGAAGATTCCTGTGAAGGTTGGTTGGAATTGTTCAGGCTCTCCGGGCATGATGTGTCGTCTGAATGATTCAGCAAGGGGACTGGTACGGTTGGAAGATTCTGCCATTGATGTTTCTTCTGAAAACTCAAAAAGATGTAGAGTAGAAGAAATTTCAAAATCAGAAGTAAGGAGATATTAGGGTTTAGAATTTCCTAACCAAATTTCCTATATACGATCCCAAGTAACCAGCTTTGCTGTGAGCGGTTGGATCTCTACTTCTGATCTGGATGAATCGATGGTTGGGCAGTTGATGACGGTTCGCCTTACGTCCTACGAAGTTGAAAACTTGTGCATGGCTGACGTGTCTTCTGTGTATTCGTCGCCGCCCTGAGCTAGAGTCACCTTTTCAATTAATGTGGACTCTGTAGCTTCTCCGTCAATAGATAATCCTGCCTTTCGAGATATTTGAAATGACTATCTCTTCTTTGTTTGCTGGTCAACATGCAGAGATGCATTTGCTGAGAGTAGCATATCCAGCAATGTGAAAGGCTTATGCTGAGAACTTGGACTCAGCATTCGATTATAAGAAATACCCCTTTATTTTGAATACTGTAGATCACATGTTTTGCTGAGAGATTGGACTCAGCATTTAACTCCATGATTCTGTTGTGATCTTAGCATTCCTTAGACCTTTTGTGTTTGTTTGCTGAGAGCTTGGACTTAGCAATCGAGCTAATTGATCACTGTTATTTCTAACAGATTAATTATAATAAAAGCGGCAAATAAATTTGTAAACCCTAAGGTTATCGATCCAGGGGAATTGTGTGGGGAAATTATCCTATGTACTAATTGTGGTTCTAAAATTCATTGTTTGAGTGAAAAGAAAATTAGGGTTTTGATTTGGAAAATAAAGATAACAATACTTGAAAATTAAATGAGTTTTGAAAGCAAATTAAAGGAACACGGATTCTAGGGAAGAATTCTTATTATGGATAACATGTAGGAATCAATTAATTTAACAGGTGGAATACTGCAACAATGCTATATTTCCTTGTTTGGCAAATATAACCTAGATTACTAATTAGTGACTCATCTCCGCTCGGTCTCAAAGTACACCAAATTAGTCAATCCGATAAGCAAATCAATTCAATTCCTACATCTAGTACATCTGTTTGGATAGTGTAGATCGTATCATGTATTCCTATTCCCACTATTAATATTCACCTCTCGGTCCTTCTATCAATAGCTAGACATCTAAATTAATCATCACCTCTCGGTCCTTGAATTAATCTAGAATTATAGAATAAACACAGGAATCATGAACCTAATTAATTAATCCTAACAAGCATCCATAATAATATCAACCCCTGGAACCCGCTAGGGTTTCTAGCCACTCATCGTAGATAGAAATCCAAAATAATACATATTCAATTGCATAAAAGCGAAGAACTTACAAGAAAAATAAAGAGTTTCGTGTTTCCCAAGTCTCCAAACTCTCAAAACCAAATTGTAGAATGAAAATATCAAAAGGAATTATATGGGATGCTGAAAAATCGAATTTAGATAGGTATTTATAGTGGTGGATGTGTATCTTATCAAATCTAGGGCTAAAGATATGAATAAATCCGAATTTTATCAGATTTCCGCTCCAGTTGACAGCCTCGCGCCGATTGTGGCTGATCCACGTCGATCGACGTGGCTTCTTGGTCAGCGTCGATCGATGCTGATTGGCGTCTGTCGACGCAGCATCTCGCCCCTCCTGCGCGGTCTCACGGTTTTGGCCATAACTTCCTCTCCCGAACTCCGATTGACCCGATTCCAGTTGCGTTGGAGAGATAAATCAAAGCATCATCCATTGCCATGTGCCAATAGCCCGAATTCCTCTTGTGGAAGAAATATTCACTGCTACTCTTACACGTCACTGCTTTCGGAACGACTTTCAAGTGAATTTAGGCCTAAAACCTGCAAAAACACCAAAACGCGCATAATACCACCTAATATAGACTCATGCACATAATATATATATATAAACTC
Source organism: Plectranthus barbatus (assembly GCA_026898455.1). Classification (NCBI taxonomy): domain Eukaryota; kingdom Viridiplantae; phylum Streptophyta; class Magnoliopsida; order Lamiales; family Lamiaceae; genus Plectranthus; species Plectranthus barbatus. The sequence goes on from JAPKLW010002482.1 coordinate 48,212, forward strand.
AATAAAACTACATAAAATAGTAGAAAATAATATAGATAAGTGAGTAAAATAATGAGCTTATCAAACCCCCCAAACTTGAACGTTTGATTGTCCTCAATCAATAAGCAAGAAAGAAATCAAAAGATCATGCGATTAAAGTGCAATGCCTCACAAGATTCATCACAGTCAAGAATCAAAAATCTACTACACACAAGCAATTTGAAAGAGACAGAAAATTCATCAATTGTGGAAGAACTCAGAGGAAGTGTATTGCTCAACTCTCAAGTGTTTAAGGAATAGGTGAAAGCACTCAACAACATGTATGAAGAAATTTCTACCATAGGCTTGCAAATTTTCTTATATCTCCACTGCTAGAATGTGCACACAAGTCTAGAATCAAAAAGGACTTTCATAAGGTTGTAATGTAGGCTTTTGTGAGGGGTAGAAAAATATGGCCAAGTGACTAAAATCAATCAAGTTGTACTTCCTCAATCAATCCAAACCACCATCTAAGTTTATTCACCCTTCTCCTCAAATATATCAACAAATACACAACCTCTTTTTTTTCTAGCTCATTTTGAATCTCTTATGCTCTTTACATAATTTTTTTGTATTCTTTTCTTTTCAGAAAGCTTATGAGAATTCTAATTATTTCTTTGAGCTTCTTTTTCACACATCTTTTCACCACTAATTTAAATTTTCTTATCTCCATATCACAATCATTCCACCCCATATACCACAACTCAAGACATGAGCGAAACCAATACTTCTTCTTAATCTCATAGACAAGGAAAGAAAATTTTTGTATAGGCTCAAAAGTGGCTAACTAGGGAAAATTTAATGTGAAGGGACAGTGTTTAGGGAATTGGGCTATCAAAGATGGCCTAAGATCATTTTCTAAACTCGTGCACACTATGCAGTCTCAACACAGAAAATAGGCAAGTTCTAGAGAAATCAAAACACACATGTGAATCTCACATCCAACGAATTAAAGGCTCAAGTGTCTCACACACGGGTTCAAAATTTTCCTCCACAGTCAATTTCAAATCAGCTCAATCATCATGCAAGCATAAGTGTCAAATCAATCCTATCATGCGGTATTCTACATTCATATGCATCTAACCACAATCACAATCAATTCAACTCAACCCTCAATCAATTCTAATCTCACAATCTCATTCGGGTTATATCAAAACTCAAAAATTTTCTTCACAAAATAGAATAAAATTTTAAAATTTAAGGCAAAAATTAAATACAAAAAGCAGAATAAATAAAAGATAAAACATTCCATCTCTTGTCCACATCCCCCCAAACTTATTTCCAACTCGAAGAGTGGAATAAGTTTGAAAATCAGACAAAAGAGGGAACGATACCAGGTAGTTGATCTCAGATATCAACTTTTTATCCCCCAGAGTCTTAGAACATTGCTCGGCGTGGAATAATTACTGCTGGCACTTCGCGTCGATTGACGTGAAGCCTTCTTGCGACCCTTCGTGGATCAAGTGTATCCGCCGGGCTGCTCGGCGTCGATCGACGCAGGCTACATCGATCGACGTCGAGCCGATCTCCCTTTTTTATTTTTTTATTTTTTTTTATTTTAACTGAAAAATAACTGTTAATGGACAAGTAATGGAAATTCAAAAAGAAAAATGGAAATTAAAAAGAAAATACGGAAAATGTTGGGTTACCTCCCAACAAGTGCTTGATTTAACGTCGCAGCTCGACGATACCTCAAATCACCGCCAAGGAGGTCGGGTCCAGACTCGCCGACCCTTGGCATCCACCATGTAAACCTTTAGGTCTATGAGAATGGTGGTGAGGGTAGAAAAAGGAGGCATAGTTGACACTGCTACTCTTTCGTTTCCTCGCTCCCATTCTATGGCAGCGGCTTCTTCCTCTTCTGATTCATCTCCTTCGTCAGTAGTGGAGATTCGATTGCACTCCGCCTTCTTCTTGTTCTTGTCGATCACAAAGGTGATCTTCTCATTGTTCACCCGGAGTGTGATCTCGCCGCCTCGACAGTCAATGAGAGCGGCGCTAGTGTCGAGAAACTCACGCCCCAAGATCCTGGGCATGTTCTCGTCCTCCTTCATCTCGTGCACTACAAAATCAGCAGGAAAAATGAGATGGCCCACGCGAATGAGCACATCTTCTAGTATACCTTTCGGGCGGGACACAGACCGGTCCGCCATCTGCAGGGTGATCGTCGTGGGCCTCATCTCTCCGATGTTGAGACGCTTGTAGATGGAGTACGGCATCAGGTTGATACTGGCCCCAGTATCTCATAGTACTCTCTCGAATGTGTGTCCCCCAATCTCAACCGGAATAGAGAAGCATCCAGGATCGCTTCTCTTGATGGGCATCTACTTTTGAAGTAGCAGGCTGCACTGCTCGTGGATCTTCACCGTCTCGTTCTCCACGAACTGCTTCTTTCCACTCATCAGCTTCCGGAGGTACTTCATGTATCCAGGGATCTCCTTTAGTGCTTCGATCAGCGGGATGTTGATGCTGACCTACTTTAGATTCTCCACAAATCTGGAGAATTTCTCGTCCTCTTTCTGCTTCGCGAACCGCTGTAGGAAAGGCAAAGGAGGGAGCTGATCTTCAGACTGCTTCAACTTCGTGCCTGGAGCAGACTTTAACATCGATTGACGGGCCTCTGTCTTCTGCGTCGATCGACGTGGCAGGTCCGTCGATCGACGTTGATTCATCTCCTGTAAATTTTTGCGCCTTTTCGCCTCCAGAATCGTCTACAGCCATCTCGGGACCCTTGTAACTCGTCCCAGACCTCAGAGTAATGGCTTTGCAGTCTTTTTGGGCCTTTGGGTTCACCTCCGTTGTGCTCGGAAGCTGTCCAGGCTTGTGTTGGTTGCCGAGTGTGGTGGCAATCTTGCTCAATTGCGTGTCCATCATCTGAAGATGTTTCGTCATCTGCTGCATGTGGTTTGCCATTCCCTTCACCTCGGTTTCTACTTTCCCAAACCGGTTATCCGAGCTCTTGATGAATTTCTCGAGCGTCTCCTCTAGCACGGATTTCTTCCTTTCCACAATCTCTCCTCCAGTACCTACATCAAAACCAGGCGGAGGGTGTTCTGCAGCAGAAGGGTTAGCATAGGAAAAACCAGGGTGAGATCACCCATGGTTGTATTGATACCCTTGATTGCCTCGGTAGTTATTGTGATAACCACCGCCAATGTAGTTCACCTCCGTCCCGGCAGTTCCAGACAAACTGCTTGCACCCCGGTTGATGTAGTCAGCCTCCACGGGTACTATGGCCATGCTTGGCTCTGCAACAGCTGCAACTTGTGATGTGCCCAATTTTTCAATCTCCTCCCGGAGCTTTTTCACCTCAACGACCACGTCGAATTCTGGCTTTGTCTCGACTGCTTTGACTGGTAGCTGCCTATCAGTTGGCCATTGGTGGCTATTCAGCGCCATATCTGCCAGCAACCTCATACTTTCTGCACCACTCTTTTTCATCAGTATTCCTCCAGCAGATGCATCAACCAGCTCCTTCATGTGAGGGTTCAGTCCCTCATAAAAATGACACACTTGCATCTCCAGATCGATGCCATGTCCAGGACAGAGTCGTAGAAGTTCTTTGTATCTCTTCCAAGCCTCGTAGAGTGACTCATCATACATCATTTTGGGTTACTCCGTTCTGCTTCACAGTGTTACACACCTCGATGAATTGGTTGAGGTGGGTATATGGATCTTCTACAACTCTCCCCCCAAACTGGTTTTGCTGCACCATCTGAATAAGGCTTGTGCGTAGCTCAAAGTTGTTGGCATCAATGCCAACTCTGAATCCGGCCTCCGCTTGCTGTGGAAGAAATTGATCCAAGATGGACTTTTGCGGAACCACAATCTGCCTATTGTTCAACTCTGCCAGTCTTGCAGCTTGCTCCGCCTGGGCTGCTTGAAGTTGTACTCTCAGCTGCTGCACTTCATTCACAAATTGCCTCTGCTCCTCGGGAGTCATATTTTGCAGAGGTGCTTCAGGATTCTCAGCCATCTCTTGTTGTTTTTCTTTTCCTTTCTTCTTGATTTTCCTGCAGGTTGCTTCAATTTCAGGGACAAAGGCCTCGAGTGTTTTTCCTTTGGCTCGCGTGTTCATGCACCTGCACAGGAAATAAGTAGAATCAGTTCGGCATCGATCGACGTGGATTCACGTCGATAGTCGCAAAAGAGTGGTCGGCGTCGATCGATGAAAGTTGTCCGTTGATCGACGCTGCAAAGTGATCGACGTCGATCGACGCTAGGTGGCGTCGATCGACGCGAGATATAGACTCAAAAACTCACACACGCACACGTACAGAAAATTAAAACTCAATCCAGCAAATCCTAGAACGAACTAGTAACAAGATAAAATCTAGCAAATCCCCGGCAACGGCGCCAATTTGATCACTGTTATTTCTAACAGATTAATTATAATAACAGGGCAAATAAATTTGTAAACCCTAAGGTTATCGATCCAGGGGAATTGTGTGGGGAAATTATCCTATGTACTAATTATGGTTCTAAAATTCATTGTTTGAGTGAACAGAAAATTAGGGTTTTGATTTGGAAAATAAAGATAACAATACTTGAAAATTAAAGGAGTTTTGAAAGCAAATTAAAGGAACACGGATTCTAGGGAAGAATTCTTATTATGGATAACATGTAGGAATCAATTAATTTAACAGGTGGAATACTGCAACAATGCTATATTTCCTTGTTTGGCAAATATAACCTAGATTACTAATTAGTGACTCATCTCCGCTCGGTCTCAAAGTACACCAAATTAGTCAATCCGATAAGCAAATCAGTTCAATTCCTACATCTAGTACATCTGTTTGGATAGTGTAGATCGTATCATGTATTCCTATTCCCACTATTAATATTCACCTCTCGGTCCTTCTATCAATATCTAGACATCTAAATTAATCGTCACCTCTCGGTCCTTGAATTAATCTAGAATTATAGAATAAACACAGGAATCATGAACCTAATTAATTAATCCTAACATGCATCCATAATAATATCAACCCCTAGAACCCGCTAGGGTTTCTAGCCACTCATCGTAGATAGAAATCAAAAATAAAACATATTTAATTGCATAAAAGCGAAGAACTTACAAGAAAAATAAAGAGTTTCGTGTTTCCCAAGTCTCCAAACTCTCAAAACCAAATTGTAGAATGAAAATATCAAAAGGAATTATATGGGATGCTGAAAAATCGAATTTACATAGGTATTTATAGTGGTGGATGTGTATCCTATCAAATCTAGGGCTAAAGATATGAATAAATCCGAATTTTATCAGATTTCCGCTCCAGCAGACAGCCTCGCGTCGATCATGGCTGATCCACGTCAATCGACGTGGCTTCTTGGTCGGCGTCGATCAATGCTGATTGGCGTCTGTCGACGCAGCTTCTCGCCCCTCCTGCGCGGTCTCACGGTTTTGGCCATAACTTCCTCTCCCGAACTCCGATTGACCCGATTCCAGTTGCGTTGGAGAGCTACCTCAAAGCATCATCCATTGCCATGTGCCAATAGCCCGAATTCCTCTTGTGGAAGAAATATTCACTGCTTTCGGAACGACTTTCAAGTGAATTTAGGCCTAAAACCTGCAAAAACACCAAAACGCGCATAATACCACCTAATATAGACTCATGCACATAATATATATATATAAACTCAATAAAACTACATAAAATAGTAGAAAATAATATAGATAAGTGAGTAAAATAATGAGCTTATCACTAATCATTAAGGTCCTGTTATTCCGTAGACATTGATCATCTACTGAGAGCTTGGACTCAACAGTCAGCAAGGATATAACTAGATTTTATCCTTAGCTGTCTACAGACATCTGCTGAGATCTTGGACTTAGCAGTCTTCGGGGTTCCACTGAGAGCTTGGACTCAGTAGACAACACAGACTCTTGCAAGTTTTTATCCTTGATGGAGCAAATAGTCTTTTTACTGAGAGCTTGGACTCAGTAATCATTTTCCGGTATTGTTTGCTATTGCCGAATAGCAATTCATTTCAACTTGCTGAGAGCTTGGACTCAGCATTCACCGGATATCTGCTAAAAGCTTGGATTCAGCAGTGCTTCTAGACTCTTTAGATTACTTGAATCTTTTTAAGTTCAAGAGTCTTTTACTGAGAGCTCTGACTCAGTAAGTGTCAGAAATCTGCTAAGAGCTTGGACTCAGCAGTCTGCAGAGAATAGTTTGCCTGAAGAAATACTCCATCTTCAGCTATTAAGCGCTCTGCTTCCGACTAAGATTGGGGAGACCTTTATGCAATTCCTATCTTCTGATTTTCCTTTAAAATTCTCACTCTTTTACCAGGAAAATCATAAGAACTGTAGATAGGATTCTAAGTACACAAGGAGTGTATTGATCTAGCATTTTGATTTTAGGCTGTTATATTGTTTGAGACAACAGAGAATTGTTATCAAAACAAGCATTTTATTGATATCATTGATTTACAAGAGTTACACTTCGCAAAGTATAATTCTACAAGTTTACAATGATCAATTTGTCTTCTGACTGCTCCAAACAACGCCTTTGCTAGATCTGATCCTTCTTGGTCTTTTCCCCGAGCTCATTGCTGCAAGTCACCCCACTTGCGCAGCAATGTTGTGTCGGCTGAGAGATATCCAGCTTCAAGTTCATTCTTGAACTTGCGCTCCCTTATGGACATCTCTTCGGCGACAGCCTTCTTCATCTGCAGACTTTCCAGGAATTTGAGAGGTTCGAGTCTAACAGATCTCCTCATCTGCTTAGACTGGTGCTTTAGTCTGCAGCTTTTCTTATCAGCGTCTGGTGCCCTACGAATGTACTCAATGTAGGTATCATTCGCATCACCGGCATGCTGTCGTAGCTTTGGGTGCCAAGTAGATGCTATTGGGTTGCATCTACTCCATCCACAAGCCTTTCTTCCATCTCCTCCTCTTCTCTTGTGGTTTTGAATTGAAATTCCTGAAGAAGAGATGGGAAGAAGTTGAGTGTACTCATCTGCGTGTACAATTCTTGCACAAAGCAGAAGAGCTACCCAATTTATATGACTAAGGATTATCCATCCTCAGACCCACCTGACAAGCTTCTATATCTCCAATGAGAAGGTTGTCATGGCCTGACGGAATGAATCTCCAATCCTCATTCGGTTCTAATATCAGAAAGCTCATTGTCCATGGTGAACCGAGAATTGAGAGAATCTTCTTAGATATGATCTCTGTGAAGATTACGACACTTCCTCTCAATTTGGAGACTTCCAAGTCACGTTGCTTGAACCTATTCTTAAGGTATATTGGTGAAATGGTAGAAGACATTTCTGGTTTCTTCGAGCAACAGGGTTTCAAGAAAAGGAATGAAGGGCATAAGGTAGATCTAGGTTTGTGAGGTTTTTTTTTTTTTGAATATGGGTCTCCTAAGGAAGATGGCTTCTCCTTAAATAGACGTAACCCCTCCTACAAAATTATTCAACCAATCACTTCGTCTACCTTGGGAACCGACGGTTTCAGTATGACTTTCCACGTGGCCATTCGAGACGCTATTTTCAGAACTGAATCGTCTCGAGCTTTGAACAAAATCTTCGGTAATGATAGCAAATATCAATCATCACTTCATCATTAATGACAATCTTTACTTGATACGTCGGTTGAGTATCCCGATATTTGTTCCCTTATCTGATCAATTTCCCAAAATTGATTCAGCAGTTCCTGATTCAGCAGTCATCTTGATGTGCTGAGAGCTGGGACTCAGCATTTTCCTGACTTAATCTGTTGAATATCAATATTTTTCTACATTCAACCATCAAGATTTCTGAGAGCTGGGACTCGGCAATCAGATGAAATTTGTCAAAATTCCTCTGAAGAGCGTGAGTTTGGACACACTCTTATTCCGCATAATCTTCAAGAAATCCAAGCAGCTATAGAATTCCAATACTTGAGAAAACCAAAAACAGAATGAGAGCTGGGACTCATTCTTCCATAACCTCATCTAATTCCAATAGACCGAGCTTGAGACAAAGCTCCTTAAATCTATTTTCTGCTTGAGGTTTGGTGAATATATCTGCTAGCTGATCTTATGTTCTGATGTAATCCACGGAGATATCTTTTTTCTCAACATGGTCTCGAATGAAGTGATGTCGAATATCAATATGCTTCGTCCTAGAATGATGTACTGGATTCTTTGTAATGCACATCGCACGGTTGTTGTCGCAGTATATAGGAACGCATCCAGTGCTGACTTCATAGTCTTGAAGTTGTTGTTTGATCCACAGCACCTGTGTACAGCAACTTGCAGCAGCCACATATTAAGCTTCTGTTGTGGATGTTTCTATTGAGTGTTGCTTCTTGCTAAACCAGCTTATCAGCTTATGACCAAGGAATTGGCATGTCCCACTCGTGCTCTTTTGATCAATTCGACATCCTCCGAAGTCCGAGTCTGAATATCCAATGAGTGTGAGATCATCTGCTCTGGGATACCAAATTCCTAAGGATTCCATTCCTTTTAAATATCTGACGATCCTTCGTGCATACTCCATGTGCGATTTCTTCGGATTTGCTTGATATCTAGCACATATGCCTACAGCATACGAAATGTCTAGCCTGCTGGCCGTTAGATATAATAGAGAACCAATAATACCTCTGTATGTTGTGGGAACCACAGATTCTCCTTCTTCGTCCATTGAAATTTGACAAGCTGTGCTCATTGGAATCTGCAGTGTCTTCGTCTTCTCTGGGCAAAATTTGCTGATGAGATTCTTGGTATACTTCTTCTGGTGAATGAAGATCCCATCGCTGGAATGCTGAACTTGCAGTCCTAGGAAATATGACATCTTTCCCATCATACTCATCTGGAAGTTAGTCTGCATAAGTCTAGCAAACTTTTCACATAAGGTTAGATTTCTTGATCCAAATATGATGTCATCCACGTAGATTTAGACGAGCAACATGTCTTTAGCATCTTTGATCAAGAATAACATCCTGTCGATCTTCCCTTTCCTGAATCCATTCTTCAGCAGAAACTATGATAACGTCTCGTACTAAGCTCTTGGGGCTTGTTTCAGACCATAGAGAGCTTTCTTTAATCTGTACACCTTGTTTCCGTGCTCGAACCCTGGAGGTTGCTCCACGTAGACTTCCTCTTTTAATTCTCCATTCAGGAATGCGCTCTTGACATCCATCTAAAATACAGTAAAACCATGATGGGCAGCATATGCTAGAAATAACATGATTGCTTCCAGTCAGGCTATCGGAGCAAAGGTTTCGTCAAAGTTTATTCCTTTGCATTGTGCATATCCTTTAGCAATGACTCCGGCTTTATTGCGTACGACGAGTCCATTTTCGTCGTGCTTGCTCTTGAATACCCATTTGGTTCCTATCACTGATTGATGTGTCGGCCGATCGACGAGATCCCATAGGTGATTCCTTGTAAACTCTGATAATTCCTCCTGCATTGCATTGATCCAATCAGCTGATTTAAGTGCGTCTGCTACTTTGGTCGGCTCTTCCTGTGATATGAAGCAGGCTAGCATGGCGTTGTGTCTGGTTCGGATTGGATCTGTAAGATCTCCAAAGATCGCTTCAGTGGGATGATCTCTGAGCAGCCACTTTGGTCTTTGTAGTTCTTCTACTAGAATGACTTGACTGCTGGATGTTCCAATAGGTTCTTCTGAGACTTGTACATCAACAAGCTGTAGATTTTCCAAACCGTCTATCACACTTGTTGGAGTGTCTTCTGGTGAATGACTGTCTTCTGCCATATCGTCTGCTGGATTTAGGTTTGCTGATGTCGTATTCCTATTTCCAGCATTCTCTTCTTGGTTATCTTCAGCAGAGTTGTCTTTAGTAATTCTCTCGCCATTTTGGGAATTCTCGGCACTATCTTCATTTCGCTGAATGACTTCCTTTCCTTGAGTTCCCCTTTGACATGTAAGCTCTTTGAGAGAATTTGGGTTGGCCTCAGCATTACCATTTGCATCACAGGCCATCTTGACTGTTGGGTGATCAGTCAAGGTCTCCAGTAGAGATGATGATTCACTCATTAACCTAGTCGGATCAATCGTTTCAGTTTCAAAATTATTCGGGTCCGAAGATCTATTGACATCATTGGTTTCATGAGTCTCATCTCTTTGACTTTTCATGGTCCTGCGCACTAAAGTAGCTTCATCAAAAATAACATTGCATGTTATTTCCACAAGCTTGGTTGTCTTGTTAAGCACTTTATACCCCTTGTGAGATGGATGTTCGTATCCTAGGAACACTCCTTCGTCAGCTTTGGGAGAAAAAGTACTTAACTTCGACTTCCCATTATTATGGATATAACGTGGTGAACCAAAAGAGCGAAGATGAGCTAAGGAAGGCTTACGACCATGATATATTTTGTAGGGAGTCTTGTTGAAGCGAGGATTCAATCCACTTTGATTCTGCGTGTAGCAAGCATTCATTGCAGCTTCTCCCCAATACCTTTGATTTAAATCTGTATCCGCGAGCATTGTTCGCACAACCTCTTTGAGAGTCATGTTTCTTCTTTCTGCCAAACCATTCTGCTGAGGTGTTCTTGCAGTGGACCTTTCATATCCTATCCCAGCATCGGTGTAGAAGTCCATTAATGCTCCATTATAGAATTTTGTACCATTGTCGGATCTTATCCTTTTCACCGTGAGCTCTTTGTCATTCTGTACTCAAAGTATCAGCTACGGCAGGATAATTTTCACCTCGTCCTTGCTTTTCAGTAGTCTCACCTATGTGTACCTGGAATAATGTTTATTACCTACAGTGGGTGGAGTCACTGGGCCGAATAAATCCATGTGCAGAAGCTCAAGGATTCTGTTTGATGTGGCCTTTTCCGGATTGGATCTGAAGGACGCTTTGGCTTGTTTTCCTTGTTGACAGGCTCTGCATATTCCTTCCTTCTTGAAGGTTTCCTTAGGTAGTCCTGCAACAATGTTATTCTTGACAATATAATTGATAGTTTTAAAGTTTAGATGTGTTAGCCTTTTGTGCCATAGCCAGTTTGTCTCTTCCTTGTTGAATGCTATGAAGCATGATGCTTGCTGACCACTTTCCCAATCAACAACATAGAGTCCTCCTTTCCTGATTCCTCTAAGCTTTACTTTTCCAGTGGTCCTATCAGCAATCTCACAACCTGTATCAAAGAAAGAAACAATATATCCATTTTCACTTAGTTGGCTAATGCTCAGTAGATTGTGCTTGAGACTGTCGATGAGGGCCACATTGATTATTCACATTCCATTCTGCTCGATGCACCCTCTTCCTATTACTCTAGCCTTTGAGTTGTCACCAAATGAGACTGAAGGTCCTCTGATCTTGTGGAGTTCTGTGAAGATCTCTTCATCTCCTGTCATGTGACCTGAGCATCCACTGTCAAGGATCCATTCTTTAAGTTTTCTTGAGGTTCTTCTTCCTGGACCCTTTTCCTGCAAAACAAAGAAGTTATATTTCCAGTACTCGATGATGCGGTAAAATTTCAATCACAATAAACTCTCAACAACACACAAGAATAAAATATCAATCCAAGTTCTTCTCGATTTGCCTACTAGAATACCGATCTACTCAAGTGAAGTCTTATAGCTAAGCATGATTCAATCGTTGAGTTGTTTCTAATCATCTAACCATGCAATTCAAATCTATGCTAACAATATATGGATAACACGAATTTAACCAACAAATTTTAATCAAACAATCCTTCTCAATATGGTAAACCAAGACAATCACAATTCTCAAGCTAGGAAGATAGGATGCTGAATTGAGTAGAGATACAATCGAATTTGGCTAATCATTGTTGCAAACATTATTTAATTCCTAGGAGATTGAGCAATCGACCCTACACTCGATAGCCCCTTGTCACGGCGAGCTACCGATTGATGATCTAGAACTAGCAAACAGTCACGTTATTTAGCCCTAAACCACTCCAAATGGTTCGTCAATTATCGCCCTACGATCTAGCACCGCACAGGGATTGGAACTAAAATCGTATGAATTAACACTAATCACGACGATTCCGCCCGCGTGTTGGCTGCAGCGTTCACGTCAACTACCTCCTAAGTTGGCCATTACCTACACCTAGGAGGTAAGGAACAAGCTCTAGTGTAATCCAAACTCTCAAAGGAAAGTAAACAAACAATTCTCATACCAAATTCTCATGCATCCTTCCTCAATTCAACATCCAAAACGGTTTAGAACTTCATACCTTTCAATTGTGCAAATACAATTTGGAATACAATGAACTTCATTACAATTTGAAAGTAGAAATAAGATTCTTCCCCAATTTGGATTTGGTTGACTTGATCCACCGCCTTTAATCTTCAATCTCTTCCAAGTGTTGATGAATTAATCTACTAGATGCTCTAGGACGAGGATGAATTGGAAATGAAAAATGGAATCTAGGGAGAAATCTATATATCGTATGTAAAAAGTGACAAAAAACTCCTCAAATAACCGCTCATTCCCCTTTTATATGCAAGCAATCAGGCCCTCGGATCGCCCGGTCGAAATTTAGCTCGCCCGGGCCACCAAAAACTGCCAGAAACCTCCAAAAAACTGACTTGGCTCGGCCGATTGACATATGGCTCGACCGAGCCAAGTCCCAGCCCGGCCACGCTCGACCGATCCTGCAGAGGCTCGACCGATCGAGCTCTCTGAACTCCCGCTCGGCCGATCCTGCACAGGCTCGACCGGTCGAGCTCTCTGAACTCCCGCTTGGCCGATCCTGCCCACGCTCGACTGGTCGAAGCCTCCAAACTCCAAAACCTTGCGATTTTCCTCCAAAACTCCACCAAATATGCTTGTTTATGCCAAAAACCTATCCTACACAAGTCAACCACACAAAACACGAAAACACAAACAAAATACGACAAAAATATATGATACGGGAGTAAAATAACCACAAACAAGCATGTTCACATATCAAAATACGGGTCATTTTACGCACGTATCATAACCCCCAAACTTAAACCTTTGATTGTCCTCAATCAAAACAAAGCCAAGTAATCAATCTACCTCATCAAACAACCTCATAGCTCATCATAGTCATCTTTGCATGCTCTTATAAAACGAGATTATCACCTAACTTTGTGACACGGTTAATGCCAACGACTCAAACCACTCATCAACATTGGATAAAGAAATGAAAGCACTCCCTCACATGTTTGAGGTTTGAAGAATTCACTCATGCACAAGGTATCGAGCACAATTTCCATAGGCTTGAAACAACTCTCACCACTATACTACAACGAGTTGGCTCCTGAAATCACAAAGGTCTTTGTTTTTGGTTATAATGTGGCTTACTAGAAGGTAGGTGGTTTTGGGCCAAAGTGACTAAACTTCTCAATTTCCCAAAACCTCCAAACTTATTTTCTTCAATCCACTTCTAACCTCGAGGCTTTTCAATCACAATTCTTATATATTTTTCTTTCTTTTTCTTTTCTTTTCTTTTCTTATTCTCTTTTTCTAGCACCCTCAATTTTTTTTCATGGGGCTATTCATTTTCTTCTCTCTTTTCCTTTCCCTTTTTTTGTTTCTTTCTTTTTCTTCTTTCATTCGAAGTACCAAAAATTTTGTTGATACCCCTTTTTTCAAGGATCCACATCAATCCACACTCAAACATTTATTGCCTCAACAAGCACAACTCCAAGATACCAAGCAACTCCCAACCCAACTCTCAACTCCGTATTCACCCTCATACACTCATTCCCCTAAAATATGTCCTAATAATTTGAAGAAAATTCACCATTAAGCTCAATCACGGAAATCAAGGGTTTGAAGGGCAAAATTATAATATCACCACCTTATACTCCCGAAGTGAAAGGTAGAGCTAAGAATCGATGGCCTAAGATCATTTTTTAGTTACCAAACCCACATCAAATAGATAGAGAATATATTCAAGTTCTAGATCTTGTGCTCTCAACCTTGCCACTCACAATCGAAATAGATATGACAATATCAAGGCTCAAATTTCACGGCTTTTGTCAAGTCCTAGGCATTAACCCCGCATAAAACTCGGCAATTCAAAATTTAAATTCGAACATCCATCGAAAACTAGATTCCGCCCTATCATTGGTCAAAGTGGACATCAAACTCCACTAAGTAAATCATGATTCAAACCTCTAGTCTAGTTCGGGTTCATCACGCACACACATGCACACAACATCCTAAACACAATCTACATTCCAAAACACAATTAAAGGAATCTACTTGGTAGAAAGACGATAGAAAGCGTTACCCATCGGCACACACGATCAAACCGCTCTCCATGCCTTATTTGTACCTACAGAGCACCAACTACCGACACTTTCCCCCAAACTTAGTCAAGTGAGACTAAGTTTGTAAAAAGGTAGTCGGGGCGTCATTGCACATCCCTATCCTGCTGCAGCTGTGGACTCCCGGATGGGTTGCCTCCCATCAAGCGCTGTTTAAAGTCCATAGCTCGACTGCACACCTCAATTAACAAAAGAAACCTCAAAAACCACATTAGGTCGATAATTAACATAATATGGTTTTACCCGATGACCATTCACCTTAAAACAAGGACCATTCTCACGTGCGATGTCCAGCGTACCATTATCATAAATTTCCTTCACAATAAATGCACCCGACCATTTAGAACGAAACTTACCTGGCATAAACTTCAACCGTGAATTAAAGAGTAGGACTAAATCTCCGGTAGCAAAAGATTTACGGCGAATGTGCATATCATGAAACTTCTTAGTACGCTCCTTGTAAATCTTTGAATTCTCATAAGCTTCATTTCGGAATTCATCCAATGCATTCAAATGCAAAGCTCGCTCCCCTTGAGCCTTTCTCCAATCAACATTGACCATCTTCAAAGCCCAGTAGGCTTTATGTTCCAACTCAACGGGCAAATGACATGACTTCCCAAATACCAATTGATAAGAGGACATACCAATCGGAGTTTTAAAGGCTGTTCGATACGCCCACAAAGCATCATCTAAACGCTTAGACCAATCTTTACGGGAAGCTACCGTCTTTTCTAAAATAGCCTTGATTTCTCGGTTAGCAAGCTCCGTCTGACCATTAGCTTGAGGATGATACGGAGTAGTTATCCGATGCTTCACGCCATATCGTGCTAACAAATTCTCCAATAGTTTGTTACAAAAATGACTTCCCCCATCACTCACTAAGGCTCTCGGAATACCAAAACGTGTAACTAATCGTTGCAAAAATTTCAACACAACCTTAGCATCATTAGTAATGGTTGGACAAGCCTCAACCCAGCGAGATACATAATCAACAGCCAACAATATATACTGATACCTGCAGGACGAAGGAAATGGGCCCATAAAGTCTATCCCCCATACATCAAACAAATCGACTTCAATAAAGAGTTTAGAGGGCATCTCATCCCTACGGGTAATCGAACCTATTTTCTGACACCTATCACAAGCTTTGACAAAGTTCATACAATCACGGTAAATAGAGGGCCAGTAGAAACCACAAGAGAGTACCTTTAATGCCGTGCGGTTAGCAGCAAAATGACCTCCACTCTCCGACGCATGACATTCCTCTATAATCTGTCGCCATTCGCTTTGATGAACACACCTTCTAATGATTCCATCTGCACATCTGCGAAACAAAAAAGGCTCCTCCCAATAATAAAACCGCACATCCTTAAGGAATTTCTTCCTTTGATGGGGTTTAAAATCAGGAGGAAATACTCCGGCAACAAGGAAATTAGAAAAATCAGCATACCATGGAATATTATAAGCCATATATAAAATATGTTCATCCGGAAAACTCTCATTAATGCCTACATCAGGCTTATTTCCTCCAACAGGTTCCTCTAAACGAGACAAATGATCAGCTATAACATTCTCACAACCTTTCCTATCCTGAATCTCAATATCAAACTCTTGCAACAGTAGAATCCACCTAATGAGTCTAGGTTTTGCATCCGGTTTTTTAAACAGATAACGTATAGCTGCGTGATCCGTGTACACAATCGACCTAGACCCTACCAAATAAGCTCTAAATTTATCAAAAGCATACACCACAGCTAGAAATTCTTTCTCAGTAACAGTGTAATTGCATTGAGCTGAATTTAGAGTTTTACTAGCATGAGCAATCACCCTAAACACTTTCTCCCTAACTTGACCCAGAGCTACCCCAAGAGCTACATCACTAGCATCACACATCAACACAAATTCTTCATTCCAATCAGGTGAAATTAAAACAGGAGAAGTCACAAGAACAGTTTTCAATTTCTCAAAAGCACATACACATACTTCATCAAAAACAAATGGTACACCTTTCTCCAACAAACAACACAAGGGTTTAGTTATTTTAGAGAAATCTTGAATAAATTGCCTATAGAACCCAGCATGGCCTAAAAAACTCCTAACCCCTTTCACTGTTTTTGGAATAGGTAATTGCTCGATAGCACATATCTTGGCTTTATCTACTTCCAACCCCTTACAAGAAATTTTATGTCCTAATACAATTCCCTCACAAACCATAAAATGACATTTTTCCCAATTGAGAACGAGGTTTGTATCTTCACATCTAGCAAGAACAATTTCTAAGTTTTTCAAACATGCATCAAAAGAATTTCCAAAAACTGAAAAATCATCCATAAATACCTCCATAATTTCCTCAATGAGCCCATGGAAAATTTCCATCATACATTGTTGAAAAGTAGCCGGCGCGTTACACAACCCAAATGGCATCCGTCGATAGGCAAAAATCCCGAAAGGGCATGTAAAAGCAGTTTTATGTTGATCCTCAGGTGCCACCATAATTTGATTGTAGCCGGAATAGCCATCCAGAAAGCAATAGTGAGAACGCCCTGCAAGACGATCAAGCATTTGGTCAATGAATGGTAAAGGAAAATGGTCTTTACGAGTAGCTAAGTTCAAAGCACGATAATCTATACAAAACCGCCACCCCTTAGTCAATCTCTCCATAACTTCTTCTCCATTGTCCTTTACCACTTTTTCAAATCCCCCTTTCTTTGGCACCATATGCGTTGGGCTCACCCACTCACTATCACTCGGGGCATAGATGATATTATTATCTAACAGCTTAAGCACCTCCTTCTTCACTACTTCTTGCATCATAGGATTCAACCTCCTTTGAGGTTGTCGCTTTGGTTTGCACGTCTCCTCAAGAATGCAAATGGCCAGACTAATTCCTTTTATATCAGAGAGTTGCCAACCGATGGCTGACCGATGCATCCTCAAGACACGCAACAATTTCTCACTTTCACACCCTGAAAGTCCGGTTGCGATGATCACTGGATAGGACTCATTTTCCCCCAAGAATGCATACTCTAAATGATCCGGTAACTTCTTCAATTCAACTTCCAGCGCTTTATTCCTCAACTCCAACTTCTTTTCCTTAACTCTATCTTCCTCTTCTTTTGTTCTTAATTCCAAGAACTTAGCTTCCTCATTTACCAAGTTAGCCGAAAAATTATCCAAAATTCGAGCATACTCCCCAATATCTTCCCTTACTTCCTCTTTGTCGCCAACTACATCGATCGAGAAGATTGAATTTTGCAACACCTCTTCTAACGCCTCTCTACTATCTCCTTCCTCACAATTCTTGCCGTGCACAACTTCTAGCACATTGCATTTTTCCTCTTTCTCATCCGCCACACTCCTCTTCATGGCATCCGGGAATGAAAAAGTGATCTTTCTCCCATCGAATTGAAAAGTTAATTGACCATTCTTCATGTCAAACAGTGCTCCTCCGGTTGACAAAAACGGTCTCCCCAAAATAAGAGGAACATCCCCATCATCTTCTATATCAAGCACCACAAAATCAGCTGGAAAGATAAAATCTTGCACCTTGACCAGAACATCTTCCACAACTCCTTTGGGATACGATAAAGATCGGTCTGCCATTTGAAGTGTCATGGTGGTTGGCTTGATTTCCCCTATTTCCAATTTCTTGAATAAAGATAAAGGCATTAAGTTGATGCTCGCACCCGAATCACACAAAGCCCGAGTTACTTCACTTCCCCCAATTACACATGAAATAGTGAAACTACCCGGGTCTTGCCTTTTAAATGGCATCTTCCTTTGAATAATAGCACTACACTCTTCAAATAAATTCACCGTCTCATATTCACCAATGCCATACTTACTCTTTTGGGTGAACATTTCCTTCAACATCTTAAGGTATCCCGGCATTTCTTGTAATACTTCCAATAGAGGAAGATTTATTTGAATCTTGCTCATGTGCTCAAGAAAGCGATCAAACTTCTTGTTCTTCCTACTCCTTGCAAACCGTTGAGGATACGGCATAATAGGAATTTCATCCTTGGCCACCGATTTCTTCACATTCACATCTTGTTCTTTAGCTTCCCTTGGTATAATTTCTTCTTCCTCCTTAAATGTAACCCTCTTTCCAATAACTCCATCGGTCTTCTCCTTTTCATCTTCTTTTGCCCCTTGTTTCGGTCCGTCATAAGAGAGCCCACTTCTAGTGGTTACAGCTCCACATACGCCTTCAAGAGGGTCTTCTTCCTCTTGACTTAATTGATGCACTATACACATTACTTGTGATTTAATTTCTTTCAAACATTCTTCATTTCTTTCACAATTCCCCTCAAGATCCTCCTCGTATCTATGTATCTTTTCTTCCTTTTCCAAGTGCACTTGACTTGAATTATCCCAACTCGATGGCGATGACCACCCTTCCTCCTTCCATGAGTCAAAAGAATGATCTTCGCTAAATGGCTCATACTCAAGTTCTTGATGTCTCCTTAAATGGTTTTCCAAAGTATGAACATCTCTTCCATATTCCTCATCTTTTCTCTTGACTTCGCACATCAACCTCTCCAATTGTTCTTGCATTGAAGCCATTTGATTACGCAACATTTCTATCCCACTTACTTCTTTCACCGTTTTCATTGCTTTTGGTTCCCCTCTTTTTCTGGGCCATTGACTACTATTATTAGCTATCCGCTCAATTAACCTCCAAGCTTCATTCTCTTCCAATTCAAGAAATACACCTCCGGATGATGCATCCATCAACATTTTCGTCTCATAATCCAATCCACCATAGAATTGGCAAATTAGTTGACTCTTGGATAAATCATGTCGTGGGCACTTACGTAGGAGCTCTCGGAACCTATCCCAAGCTTCATAGATAGGTTCCTCATTCCGTTGCCCAAACAAGATTATCTCTGCCCTTCTTTTCAAAATTAAGCTTGGTGGAAAAAATTTGAAAAGGAACTTCTCCCTTAACTCTTCCCATGTGGCTATATTTGTCTTGTCTAGACCCTCAAACCAATGCCTTGCCGAATCCCTCAATGAAAATGAGAATAATCGCAGCCGAATTAAGTCTTGAGGAACTTGATTGATCTTAATGGTATCCGTGATTTCCAAAAATAGGGATATGTGCACATTCGGATCTTCAGTAGCATGTCCTCCAAACTGATTATTTTGAATCATTTGAACCAATTGAGGCTTAATTTCAAACTGCGTGGCATTTACTCCAAGTCAGAAACCACCGGTCAACGGCTCTCCTTGAGGTCGGAAAAGATTTTGGAGTGGCCTACGAGGACCATTCCTCTCATTGAGCAACGCCTTCATCAACTCAATTTGCCTTTCTAACTCTCCAATCCTCATGGTATCTTCCCCCGGATTAGCCATGTCCAAATCAATCTCTATACTTTCTTGCCTTTGTTGTGCTTTCCTTTCCAAGAGTTCACGAGCCTTAGACCTCGTGATCATATACAACCTACACCTCACAAAAATTCCAATTACCACAAGCAACTAAATCTCACAAACCAAAGATCAACTATCAAACACAAGCTACAAACAAAACTATTCACACAAGCAATATAACAAACACCTAGCCTACAAGCTTCATTTTTCCCCAATATCTAGCAACCTACTAAATGAAGTCCCCGGCAACGGCGCCAAAACTTGATGCGGTAAAAGTTCAATCACAATAAACTCTCAACCACACACAAGAATAAAATATCAATCCAAGTTCTTCTCGATTCGCCTACTAGAATACCGAGCTACTCAAGTAAAGTCTTATAGCTAAGCATGATTCAATATTTGAGTTGTTTCTAATCATCTAACCATGCAATTCAAATCTATGCTAACAATATATGGATAACACGAATTTAACCAACAAATTTTAATCAAACAATCCTTCACAATATGGTAAACCAAGACAATCACAATTCTCAAGCTAGGAAGATAGGATGTTGAATTGAGTAGAGATACAATCGAATTTGGCTAATCATTGTTGCAAACATTATTTAAATCCTAGGAGATTGAGCAATCGACCCTACACTCGATAGCCCCTTATCATGGCGAGCTACCGGTTGATGATCTAGAACTAGCAAACAGTCACGTTATTTAGCCTTAAACCACTCCAAATGGTTCGTCAATTATCGCCCTACGATCTAGCACCGCACAGGGATTGGAACTAAAATCGTATGAATTAACACTAATCACGACGATTCCGCCCGCGTGTTGGCTGCAGCGTTCACGTCAACTACCTCCTAAGTTGGCTATTACCTACACCTAGGAGGTAAGGAACAAGCTCTAGTGTAATCCAAACTCTCAAAGGAAAGTAAACAAACAATTCTCATACCAAATTCTCATTCATCCTTCCTCAATTCAACATCCAAAACGGTTTAGAACTTCATACCTTTCAATTGTGCAAATACAATTTGGAATACAATGAACTTCATTACAATTTGAAAGTAGAAATAAGATTCTTCCCCAATTTGGATTTGGTTGACTTGATCCACCGCCTTTAATCTTCAATCTCTTCCAAGTGTTGATGAATTAATCTCCTAGATGCTCTAGGACGAGGATGAATTGGAAATGAAAAATGGAATCTAGGGAGAAATCTATCTATCGTATGTAAAAAGTGACAAAAAACTCCTCAAATAACCGCTCATTCCCCTTTTATATGCAAGCAATCAGGCCCTCGGATCGCCCGGTCAAAATTTGGCTCGCCCGGGCTACCAAAAACTGCCAAAAACTGACTTGGCTCGGCCGATCGACATATGGCTCGATCGAGCCAAGTCCCAGCCCGGCCACGCTCGACCGATCCTGCACAGGCTCGACCGGTCGAGCTCTCTGAACTCCCGCTCGGCCGATCCTGCACAGGCTCAACCGGTCTAGCTCTCTGAACTCCCGCTCGGCCGATCCTGCCCACGCTCGACCGGTCGAAGCCTCCAAACTCCAAAACCTTGCGATTTTCCTCCAAAACTCCACCAAATATGCTTGTTTATGCCAAAAACCTATCCTACACAAGTCAACCACACAAAACACAAAAACACAAACAAAATACGACAAAAACATATGATACGGGATTAAAATAACCACAAACAAGCATGTTCACATATCAAAATACGGGTCATTTTACGCACGTATCACTCGATCAATTACGGGTCCTGCAGGATTAGTTCTCTGGGTTATTCCTTTGGGAATCCAGACCTTCGTGATTTTGATATTTCATTTGTCATCACGTTTTACTACCCTTCCATTCCTATTGGAGTAATATCTTGAATCAGCATAGGAATGTGTAGTAGTGTGTTGAGCCATCACTGTCTTTTGAAATTGTTTTGATTTAGACTCTGGCCTCAATTAGGTGTTCCTTCTACTTGGAGTGATTGCTGGCTTCCTAGCAATCGCAGCAGATTGCTTAGCCTTGCTAGGATTTGTATGAACCTTCCAAGCAGATGGAACAGTCTGCTGGGTTACATACATTGACATTGCTGGCCTTTTCTCAGCAGACTTGTAGCTTAGTCTTTGCTGAGTAGTTAGCTGAGGGATGTTAGTTTGCCAACATTTCTGCTGAGCAATTGACTTAGAATTTTCCCTCTTGTCTTTCCTAGCAGATTGCTGAACCTTTCCAGTTCCTGGGACAAAGATAATTTTCTTTGTCTTACTTGATTCAGCATCACATTATTTTTCTTCATCAAATCCTATTCCAGCGAAGTTCATCAAACTTCTTTGGACACTAAGAATCTCATGCAAGTCTCTCGTGCTTTTTGAAAATTTACACTGACAAGTATTTTGCACGGATTTTTTGTTTTTCAATGCTTCATTCTCCTGTTTTAAAATACCAAAATTTTCATTAAAGGAGAAGAACTCTGTTTTCAATTTTAAAAGTTCCTCGTCTGCTGACCTAGATTTTTCAATCTCACTGGTCAAAACGAAAAGCTGAGATTTCAGCGAAGAATTTTCTTTTACTAGAACGTCCTTTAATGCATGTACTTTCGAAAATTCTTTTTGCAAAAATTCTACAGTTATCTCGTCTGATTCTAAGTAATATGAATCAACAGTGTCATGCATATTATCAGAAGTAGAAGCAGCAGATAAGGTAGAGGTTATTACCTAGTTTCTTGTGACAGCTAGAGCTGATTCTCCTCTCTGCTCTTCATTGATGTCGGCCATGAATACCATAAGAACATCCTCTTCACCCTCTGATGAATAGTTTTGTCGTCATGATCCGGGATGTCTGATAGTTCTATTCTTGTCAACAAAGCTTTAGTTACAGCTTTTGATGCTCGTCTTTCAAATAGTTTCCTCAATCGCTCCCTTTCTTCTGGATCTATTCGAGGACATTCAAATTTCAGATGCTCTGGGGAATTGCATTCGTAGTATGTTCTTGGTGTCTTCTTGACATTTCTGTTGTCTGCTGGTTGACTTTGTTGGAATTCTTCTTTTTTCCCTTTGGCTTTCAGTAGCAGCTTTTGTAATCTTTTCATATGTTCTTCTAGCTCGCTGACTGAGCATTCTGCTTCTTTTCCTTGAGATCCACTGGTGGAAGGAATCTCCTTTGTTGAACTGGATTGAGCTGGTCGATCTGAGTGAAATGGCTTCTTAGTTTTCCATTTCTGTTCGTCTCTCTTCACGAAGAATGCAGCACCCTCGACTGGTTCTTCAATGGTTACTGTACCACTAACAACTTCATTTTCATTGATCTACGTGATGTCCCATTCGTGCGCCTTAAGTTGAGCGAACACTTATTCGGTACTTATTGCTGACAGATCTTTCTCCTTTAGACTGGTGATAACTCCCTAAATGAGTTATTATTTTAGTATTTATGGGAGTCTTTTATGTTCTTTTTAGTGTTTCGAAACCGTTCTAAGTTGTTATTATGTTGTATTGACCTTTGTTTGCATTCTATGTCTTGTATAGTTGTGTTTTGTTGTTTTTAGTTGTATTGCAAGGAAAATGAGTGAGATTGACTAGGTTTCAAGCCAAATGAGTGAAAGAGTATCTGCTGACTGTTATGCTAGAGCATGGGAGTAGCATTACTGGGAGCTGAGAGACTGCACCAGGGGGGGACCACTTTGCTGTCACAAAAGCAAAAGTGCTTTTCAGAACTGTTTCTAGTTGGACAAGTGTCACTCGAATTTTGGAGACAGCACACAAGGGCAAAACAGGCAGCACACCTTTTTTTGGATAAAGTAGGGCAAAACAAAAGGGGAAAACAATCATTCTTCTTCAACAAGCTACGATTTGGGAGAGAGGAGTTTTGGAGCTGCTGCGTAGAGATGGAGGAAGGAGAAGAGCAGCAGCAGCTGGACACAGTGTTGCTGGTTTTCTTGCTTCTTTAGTTTATGTTTTGAGCTAATACAATGAAGGATAGTTGGAACATGTTTAAGTTTTATTTTATTTTTAGTTTAAATATGAGCTAAGTTGTTTTGCACTTGGGTTGTGGATTCTTGATTTGATCTTGAATATATGTTAATGGCTGTTTTTGCTTGAATCTGAGTTTGTTTATGATTTTGGAATGATTGTTCTCTTGAGCACGAAAGTGGATAGAGAAATATCACCTATTGAGACCGAAAGGAGATGTAGGTTGAGGAAGTCATAAACAATTGTATTTCTTACATAGGCATATGAGGAGATACAACTTAATCGAGCTTAGCTTCATTTCGTCATCATCGAATCACTGAGAGAGGCATAGACATATGAATCTTGGTGAAAGGGTGTAGATCTAGTTGAACGATAGTTTGCTAGGCAGAATTAGAAAAGTTCTAAGACTCAGAGTTCATGCGAGACCTATGCTTTAGCATATAGGACAGTGAAATATTGAAAATCTATAACTCAAGTGTGTTTCTCTTCCTTTGTTTGCACGTGTCATTGGTTATTTGTGATTAGTTTATGATCAGAAGGGTTTTTAATCTTGTTCATTTCAGTTTGCCTTCCATTTCAGTTTATTGCACTTTTTATTTGAGTAATGCATCACCAAACCTATTTTGCAAGCAATATTGTGTGCACGGCTTGATCATACACTCCCTTGGGTTCGATATCTGGTCTCACTTGACTATATTACTTGTGGATTATGTATACTTGCACATTGGTTCTGTAGTCACACTATAGTTCACAACAAGTTTTTGGCGCCGTTGCCAGGGAGTGTTGTTTTTTAGTCTGAATGCTATTATATTGCTTGATTACTGCTTTTATTTCATTTTTAGTATTTTTACTTGTTTGATTAACAAGGTGCTGTAGTGTTTTAATATTCAGGTGTGAAAAGTTTGTGAAAAAAAAAATAATATGACAAATCAAGATGGTGTTGCTGGAAATGGTGGAAACAACTTGGTGAATATCTTGGCTATGGCTAATGATAAAGACAAACCTATTCGCTGTTATGCAAACCCGTTGTTCCAGGAGCTGAAACCAAGCATTGTGTGGCCTGAAATTGAAGCTAACCATTTTGAGTTGAAGCCGGTAATGTTCCAAATGCTGGAGTTTATTGGCCGATTTAGTGGTCAACCCACCGATGATCCCCATCTTCATTTGCGGTCTTTCTTAGAAGTTTGTGACTCTTTCAAGCTGCAAGGTGTGAGTCCAGAGGCACTAAGAATGGGGCTATTTCCCTTCGCATTGAGGGACAACACCAGATCATGGTTGAGCTCATTTCCACCCGATTCTTTCTCCACTTGGAATGAGTTGACCGAAAAATTCTTGATGAAGTACTTCCCAGTTGCAAAGATTGCCATGTTTCGAAATGAGATTATATCTTTTAGGCAAGAGGATGAATATGTGAGTGAAGCTTGGGAAAGGTTTAAGGAGTTGCTAAGAAGGTGCCCTTACCATGGGATTCCTAATTACATTCTGATTGAGACATTCTACTTTGGGCTAAATTTAAATTCAAGGATGATGTTGGATGCATCAGCAGGTGGAGCCTTATTATCCAAATCCTATGAAAAAGCATGTGCATTGCTGGACATGATATCATCCAACAACTATCAATGGGAAGATCCAAGAGCTGCTCCAGAATTAACTCAAAAAGTGCCAGGAATTATTCAAGTGGATGCTCTCACTACTGTTACTGCACCATTGGCAGCAATGCGTTCAGCAATTGAGAGTATTGAGCATAAAATTTGTCCCCAACCATTGTTGCAAAAGGAAAAATCTATGGTGGCATCAAGTTTTTATTGTGGAGAAGCACTCAAGTTTGAAGAGTGTCCATCTCATTCAACATCTGTATGTTGTGAAGAAAATCTGAATTATCAGCAGAACCAGGGGAATAATCCATATTCTAACTCATGCAACCCAGGGTGGAGGAACTATACCAATCTTTTATGGTATGAGTCAGAAAAATCCAATGCTGCAGCATCTGAGCAGCACGAGTCTGGGAGTTCTGGTTTCCAACTGCAAAATCAGCAAAGAACTGAAGCACCACCTGGGAAGCAGCTGAATTCAATGGAGGATATGCTCAAGGAATTTGTTACAAAAAATGCAGCAATGAGTCAGAGCCAGGATGCCCTTATTCAAAGCCAAGCTGCTTCACTTAAAAGTTTGGAAGTGCAAGTTGGGAAATTGACAACCGAGCTGAGAAATAGACCTCAAGGCTTACCGTTTTGTGACACTCTCAATCAGTGGCCAGAAAAAGAATTGTCAAAGCATAAACATTGAGGAGTGATAGGAAACCTGAGGAATTTTCCCCTGCATAGGGTCAAGAAGCTGAAAAAGAATCACAGAAACATACTGCACTTCATGCTGTAGCACAGGAGCAGCATACGACTGCTGAGAGGAAGTTTACAACTCCACCACCACTTTTTCCACATGGGGTGAAAACGCAAAATGACGAAATGAAAGAGTGTCCTGCAATTGATGTGTTTAATGTTTTTGCTGGGGAAATGCACGAAGAGTTGTACATGGAGTCCGAGCAAGTTGAAAATGATTACAATGAGTTTGAGGAGCTATGTGGTGTTGAAAACTTTCAAAAATTTGAATCTCTTGAGTTGTCACATGGGGAATTACATACTCTGCCCACTGAACAACCAGAACTGGTATTGGACACTCTGTTACCTTATTTGGAGTATGATGATTTGGAGGGTGAAGACACATTACCCTTGAAAAATCCAAAACCACCTGATATTTGGTGCAAGGGCCAAGAGTTTAGCTCTTTCAATTCCATGGAAGATATTTTGCAGAGAGAAGGTTGCAATGGCTTTGTGGAACAGCAGCAAGTGAATGATGTGAATGAAGCTGTGGAGAAAGACGTGATCAAATGTTTCGATCCTGGAATCAAGAATTCAATTTTTGATAGATGTTTGGTCTACCTTGTCCAATGTGCTACAAAAGAAAGAGAAATGACACATATAGCTGCATGCAATGAATCAGTTCCCAAGAGGATTTTGATTGATGGGTATGTTTGTGTTGATTACAAGAAGAGGAAACGAAAGAAGCAATACTTTGGTGGAGGATTCGACAAACAGAAGGCTTCGGCCTTATTGAATGATGCTTAAGAGGAGAGGTACTTTGGGCTATCTAAGAGTTTCAGACTCTTTGGTAATTGAGATAGCCCCTGAAATTTTATTGCTTTCATTTTACTTATATCATTTAGTTAGTTTTATTTCTGTTATTTATTTTCTGCTTTAGTATTTTTTTTTTTTTGTGATGCTCTAGCCTGGGAGTAGCATTAGGTGGACTGTGAGAGAGGGATGTGATGCTGAATATCAAAGACCAAAGCAAATTCATCCTGCAGCAGCTAGGCACCATCAGAGCTAAAGAGAAAGGAAATGCAACCAACTCTGCTGGCCCGTGACCCTTTGGTTAATTCGAAACTCATTCCACTAAAAAAAAATATTTTTATATTTAGTCTTAATATGTTAGTTCTTCTTGGTTATTTTAGTTGTCTGTTTGTTGGGTGTGAATATTTGATGTTTTTATTTTAGTGTCTTAGGTTGTGGTTGCCTGGTTGATTTATGATATTTTAGCCAATGCTCATTTCTATGCCCGATGATGCTACATTTTATTTCTTTCTCATCTCTTGGCTTCATGAATAGTTTTTGGTTTAGCATGATTTGTTTTCTTCAGGTCTCTAGTTTTAACTTGGTAAATCATGACTGATTTGAGTTCCAAGTCCGTGAAAAAAAAAATTGGAATTCTTTTTGAAAACTACATCTTATTAGTTCAATGATTTGGCATGAATTGAGCTATTTTGTCTTGTGATATGTGTGAAATAGTTACCTCTTACATGGCCCATAGCAGATTTGAGGCAAAATTAGGATTTGTGCCACTTGTAGAAATGATTTAGGCCATCTTTCATATATTTGAGCCTTCAACCATTTCTTTTCATTCACAAGTTTCCTTAGCACCTTTCGTTGTGCCTTATGCCGTTTCTTTCATCTCCCCTACATGCTTAGCCAATTATCCATACACTCACCCTTATCCAGGAGTATATTTAACTCTTCTAAACATTAAGGACAATGTTTGTTTTAAGTTTTGGGGGGTACACACACGCCTTTAGATGTTTTAGTTGTGGTGTTTTGTGTTTAGTTGGAATAATAAATGCTGAAGCATTCCAGTAGCATGAGTTGTATGGCTGAAAATATTGAAGAGCCAAAGTTTTGTGTATCTTGTATTTAAAAAAAAAAAAGAGAATACGAAGTTATAAAAAAAAAAGAAGAAAAAAAAGAAGAAGAAGAAGAAGAAGAGAGAAAAGAAAAAGAAGAAAAAAAAAGTTATAAAAAAAGTATAGTTTGTTTAATTTTTATCCTTTTAGAGTGTGTTCCTTTCTCATTTGTTAATGTTGCAGTTTCGAATAAGTCCCAGATTAAGAGGGTTGAATTATGCTCGTGGATGATAGTCACTTTAACCATATTTACCCTTCCTTAACCTTAGCCTTACATTACAAGCCATGAAGTCCTTTTGATCTATAAGTGGCATAGATTCCATTAGTGGAGAAAATGTTAAAGGTCAAGTGGAAGTCAAAATAAGTAACATTGATGATCACTAAGCTTGATGAAATAGCTTGAGTCGGTTGAAAAGTTGTGCTAGCTGATGTTGAGGCATCTTTGTTTTTGGAACTTGGGATTTCAAATTTGATTGAGGTGCTTTGTTAAACCGATGAGATATGTTTTTAACAATTTCATGCTGATCATAGACTATTTTGTTAAGTCTTTCTTTTTACAATTTTGCTGAGGGCATGATGGAATGTTGCTTATGCTAAACTTGACTATCTCATGAGGGCTTATGTGTCGTTTGTTTGTTTATTTTTGTCCTTTGTTTGTGTCTTTGTTGCTTGGGGACAAGCAACATCTTAAGTTTGGGGGGTGATAACTCCCTAAATGAGTTATTATTTTAGTATTTTATGGGAGTCTTTTGTTGGTCCCGGTTTATCAGGGTATAACTTGGCAGCGGAAAATGTGTTTGTTCGTTTCTTGCACTCTGCTGGTTACTCAGCTGACTGGGACCTTGTCAGCTGGTAAGTCAACTGGCACTATGAGTACTCAGCTGACTGGCTGACTGGCTGGTCAGCTGATAGCTCAACACTTAGAATATTTTAAGCCTAGTTTGCACAGTTATCAGTTTTCAGATATACACCAGCACTTGAGTGCTGGGTTTCAAATACAAATATAAATACTGAAAGCAGATAAAGGCAAAGGATTTTTATAGTGGTTCGATCAACTGATCTACGTCCACTCTCCAGTCAACTCACTGGAAATTCACTATAAGAGTAATCCGGTACAAAGTTCCTACGATCTATCTCCAGCTGGTAAATGCCCCGTCTACCAGTCCACTGGATCAACCGCTCCCGGTCCTTGTCCTTCTTCAACTCTTGTCAGATGGATGGAGTGCGAGCACGTCACTTTGATCTCCTCCTCTGACTGGTTGGGTGTTGAGTTCTCCCAAGAACGTAAATCCTCTACGGCAAACTGCCCGTAATAACTCAAGAGCTGGCTGGCTCTAGAGCTGCTATGTTCTTCCTCAGAAAGAGAAAGAACACCAAGCGAGGTCTGTAACTTACAAGCTGGAAGCTTGAAGTCTCGTGTTTGAATAAATCAACACACGGATAGCCTTTAGAGAGGCCTCGAAAGATGTATGCTTTTACTTGCTTGAGCGTAATAAATTTCAGTCTTTCGGTAGGTGAAGAGTTGGCCAAGAACATTGAATGTTGATGGATCCCAGGTATTTATAGCCGAGGGATCCCATTCAAATATTCTAGCCGTTTGGACACATCCGGAATGGTCTCTGTCCTCGCATGTCCTTCTGACGGTGGCAGGTAGGAATTTCCGGAACGCGCCATGCTTGTGTCCGCTTTTTCTGACACAGACCTCTTTGTGTCAGAACGGCTCTATTCGTCAGTACGAGGAATCGGAACTGGTGTCTTGAACTGATAGACTTTAAGGTATCCTCCCTTAAAGTCATACTTTGTCAGTATATTCCTCAGACGAATCTTCTTTTTGTCTCTAAGATACTGGGAGAGTGAATCTTGAATTCTGCTGGTAACATCCGACTGGTAGATCATTCTGGTGATCTTGTGCTGGCAGTCTCTGCTGGTGACTTTCCTTAGCACAATCAAGGTCTACCAATTTGTCTGGATGTTAACCCTTTCTTGGAATCTCCCATGACTGGTGGCTTCACCGCTGGTGAATAGTGTCAGCCAGAACACGTATTCTGCTGGTAGGATTTGTCAGCCTCCTGCTGGTGAAATCCTTCCAACTGGTGAACAGTAGCCAGTCATTAGCTCTTGACTCCATGCTGATGAACAGTGTCAGCATGGGGCTGTCAGTCGTCTGCTGGTGAAATCCTTCACCAGGTAAGAGATTCTCATGCTGATGAACAGTGTCAGCATGAGTCTTGATCAGCTACGACTTACAACTCAAAAGACCTAAACAGGACTTTACATTTGAGACTAGAGCTATTCTAGAGACAAACTGACGCTGGTTGGACTTAGGATTTGATCCACCAAAACATTTAAACACCAAATCAAAGATCTAAGCTATCAACTGGGGAAGGGAAACATTGATAATTTTCCCAACAATTTCCCCCTTTTTGGTGCGATCAAAGCCTAACCAGCGAGCACTCAGCTGATGAGGAAAGTTACAGAATATTTCTGGGTTTTACAAGTAAACCTATCAGATCTAAACCCATGAAACCACTTCCTCACATCAGCTCTAACCTAAGGATCTTCCCCCTCAAACTGGGAGAGATATTGCTCGATTAAATTATGAAGTAAGAATCTGAGCCAGGTTAGAATTAAAAAATACCAAATGGAGTGCTGGTGCTGATTACACAAAATGTGTAAGTTCAGCTGGTAAGTAAAAATCAGTAGACATTGGTTGGACAATGAGAAGTTGTCATCAACCCGTCAGTAATCAATCCATTAATGATGTGAAATTACAAATACAGGAAGGATAACTGACTAGTCTAGACTGATACAAAATTACTTGCACAAAAAATTTAAGAGCACAGGACCTATGGCTGAGAAGAAGATCCAGGAGATTGATTTCGATTAGCTAGGTTCCTCAAGATCTCAGTAAGAGCCGCCATGTCTTGTCTGCTCTTCTCCCTTTCCTCAGCAGCTATCCTCCTCTCCTCTTCAGCAAGACGGAACCTCTCAGCCTCGGCACGTGCTCGCGCATCTTCCCCCTCTTGGATCCGCACCAAAAAGGAGTTCACCCCAGAGGTGAAGGTCTCCATTTGTTGCGCCATCTCTGCTCGGTAGGAGGAAAAGCGCTGGTCCATCCTGGCATCAATGAGATCAAGCAGTTGCGCAGGCGGATGGACCTCGGAGAGAGGCTGTGCTGAAACTGCAAGGGAAGAGGAAGGCACATCAGTTGCGGAAGGAGCCGCTGCTGGTTCAGATGCAGCTGATATCTCCATCGGGGCTGGCTCCTCCGCTGGCACTGCAGCAGCTGCTGGTGCCTCAACTTGCACTTCCTCAGCTGGCTCCTCAGCTGATTCCACCACTGGCACTGTGGCTGGAGCTGGCTGGACTTGTTCAGTGAATTCCACCACTTGCCAGTCCATAGAATCAGGGACGAGATCGCCCGAGACAATAGGAACATGAGGGACGGCAAGGGTCAGCCACAAGCCACGAGAAGGATCCTCCTCCACAATATGGTCTACCAGCAAGGCGCAGGCAGCCATGTCGAACAGGATAGCATGATAGGGAGGGATCCTTGGGAGGGTAACCAGCACTCTGAGGCGTCGGAGCACGTACGTCAGCTGGTACCCCCGACTGCTGACTCGGAACTGGAGAAAAGGTAACTTGACCTTTTGCCGTGGCGGGAGGCCGGAGCTTCCAGTCAGCTGCCTATACTCTGCAATCTTTAGCAAGCGGCGCTGGATCCTCCTTGTAGACAGTTGCTGGTGGCATTCAGGATCGGTGCCCATGAAAGCATTGGCCCACTCCTCCTCCGTTCTCCAGTAGCCAAGGCCCAGCCTGGCATAGAGAACCGCCCGCTTCTCCACAGTCAGCAGGCGCTGGCATCTGTCAAAAATTCGCCATCTCCGGAACTCCAGACATAGTTCCGGATCCACCCTCCAGAGCCTTCGGTAGCTGGATATTATCTCGTCATTGACGGCATTTTCCACCTCCACCGAGATGTTCTCAGCATACTCATAGAGAGTGGAGTTGTAATATTCCACTGGCTGCAGAGGCAGGCACCAGTCAGTGATTCTGGAGGCATATACCGACTGGTGGGGGAGTCCGCTGAAAGGTATGATGTTGAATGCAGATGGCTCTGGCACTCTTGTATTGTGAAATGCCATCGCCCCGCGCTGCTCCCACCGGTGCACTCCTGTCACTCGTGCCTGGAAAGTATCCTCATCAACCAGTTGATGCTCTTGGATGCAGAGCATATAAGGGCGCCTTTCAGTTCGAGCACGCCTAACTGGTGATGTTGAGGATGCTGCTGGTCGCCCAGAAGTTGATGTCGAGGCATCTGTGGATCGGGGGCAACTGGCAGAAACTTGAGCCTTATCTTCAAAGTCTGGGAACAGATCCCTTGGCTCCATCCTCTGCACCATTGAGTGATGAACCACCTCCGTAGGTGGCTCCTGCTCTGGCTTCTCAGCCCTTGGTTCCTCTTCATCCTCGGATTCAGAACTGACATCCGAGAAGCTCGCCAGTTGTACCGGGGTGGTCGCCCGCTCTTCTTCTCCTCCACTGGCACCCCCTTGCTCGGCCAGTGGGACGTCGTCACCTCCACCACCCCCTTGCACGGGTGGAGGGACATCAGCGGTTTCCTCCTCCGGCTGGTACTCATCCACAAGGGATAGTACATCCTTGTCAGCGCCCATCACCAGCAGGCGTTCAAAAGTTTCTTCAGATAAGATTTCGCCTGGTGCTGGTGCTGGTGGCCTTGCACTTGTGGATTCGAACGCTTTTCCTTTGCCCCTGGTCGCCAGCCTCAGTTGAGCCTTTATTTCCTGCTGGCGCCTGGCCTTAGTCTCAGCCTTGATCTGAGCAAAGCGCTCATCCCTCGCCGCCAGCTCCGCCTCTCTCTTCTGCTTAGCCAGCAGAGCCCGGAGCCTTGACTTGGCCTGCTTCTTCCTCACCAAGGAAGCACTCCTTGCCTTCTTGGCGTGCTTTTCAGCCTTCTGCGCCTTGGTCATGACTCGCTTGCGCTTGCGAGTCATCTTCTCCAGCGTCTCCTCCTCAGTCAGGCCCAGAACGGACTTCTTGACTGGGATGGAGATCTTCCCAGACTCGGGGTGATATGCCACAGCTGATGGTGGCTGCTGGTGCTGGGAAGTCTTAGGCTTCTTGCGGGTAGGCTTCTTGGTAACTGGCGCCTGCATAACTGGTTGAGGGCGACTGCCAGAAGCCTCCACTTCCGCCTCCTCCAGTTGGGTAAAAAGAGACTCGGTCTCCATCTTCCTTTTCAACTCGGCCCTTGCCTCAGCTGTCAGCGGGAGAGCCACAGCTGGCACTTGCTCTCCCAGGTCTTCTGAGTCCTCCTCAGAAACAACCTCAGCTGGGTCGACTGCGGTCCTTCCCTTCAGCCTCCGCGGCTTATGGTAGTCAGGGCGGGGCAGCTTTGCCTGCTCCTTGGTGGGCGGAATGAAATCCGAACTCACCAGTTGCTCCCCCTGGTCCACTCCATCTCCAATCTCCATCTCCAAAATATGG
Organism: Plectranthus barbatus; assembly: GCA_026898455.1. Lineage (NCBI taxonomy): Eukaryota > Viridiplantae > Streptophyta > Magnoliopsida > Lamiales > Lamiaceae > Plectranthus > Plectranthus barbatus. Next base: position 81,528 of record JAPKLW010002482.1, read on the forward strand.
CTGATCCGCAGCCCAAAGGATACGGAGTGAGTGAACGTCCCATCAATTGGAATGTTGATGTTGCGGTCAACATTCTCCAGCAGTCTCCCGAAGAAGAACTCGGCCCAGTTCCCTTCCACGCCATCCACCAGCGCGCACATCACGGAGAATTTGCGCAGGCTCAACTCAGCAAATGAGCCAACTTCGCACTGCAACATCCTGACGACGATGTCGCACACCATCTGCCACCAGTCGTCCATCTCCGACTTCCGCATTCCAGTGCGAAAACTTGTCACCCCCTCCCTCTTCCACTGAGTCCACCGCTTCCTGAACTCCTCTACATCGTTGTGGAAGTAGGTGGCTATCTCCATTCCCTCGTTCCTCAATCCGAACAAGTTGGCGAGGTATTCGGCGCTGACAGTGATCAGATGGCCGAAGACGGAAGTGGTGAAAGACTTCCTCCCGTCAGCAATCACGGCCCGTGCATAGAACTCCGCCACCATATGCGGATGGAAGGTCTCGGGCCTTGCCGTCAGATATTGTCGAAGGCCTTCCCGGTCGATCATCTCGATCAACTCCGCTCCATAATTCTTGCGCGCCAGCTTCTCGTTCAGAATTTTTTCTTTCTGAACTTGCGCCGCCCTGATTTGCGCGTTCGAGAGTTGAGCCCTGGTCGCTGGTTTGTTCAACTGAACCAGGCGGGCGAATGGAAGAGTGTAGTCTACATCGTCCATCTGTGTGATGCCAGTGTAAGTCGGCATGTGGGCTTCTGCGACTGGTAAGTCTGGTGAACCAGACGAAGAAGATGTAGATGGAGATGGAGGGTTATCATCTGGTTGTCGGGAAGATGAAGCCATAATTTCAGAAGAAATCTTAAGGAAAGCTTGAGAGAGTAGGGTTTCTGAAATTGAATGATCGTAAAAGGTTTTTCCGTCGAAAGGCATCGGGTATTTATACCCAAGTCCATGCAGGATCAGACGATCAAGATCAAAGCTCAGCAAGCGGGGATCGACGGTCATCAGCAGGCCCGGTTTTCTGTGCGACGTGCGCGGTCGTGCTGACGTGGGCTACGTCGTGCAGCTGACGTGGCGCTCAGCGATTGGTGGCAACCAAACGTCGGATTGCGCAGACGCTGTGCGCATTAAATGTGGCATTAAATGCCGCATTAAATTCTGAGAGCTGTACACGCTACTTGGATTTGAACAATCCCGCCTTTTCTGAGACAGCTGGCAAGACTGGTCATCAGTAGCACATACCAGTTGCATACTTCCCCCTAACTGGTTGGCCTCTTCATCAGTTAGCAACTGATACCACTTGCTGATAGTACTTGCTGCTGGCAGACTTCCATCAGTTATCAGCTGGCAACTGGAAAGATGGAAAATTGAGCGCTTGGACTCAATTTTATTCCGCATAATCTTCTCTTCTCTAGGAATTTGGAGCTGGGACCCAATTTCGCTTCAACTGATGGCCTATGCTGGCAAGATTCCGCAGTAGACACCAGTTGTTAGATAGAGATACCACTTAAATGAAGACAACTAAGAGCTTGGACTTAGTCGTAATCAGCGTCCTCCAGAAGATCAAGAACAGAATGAGAGCTGGGACTCATTCTTCCTCATCATTTGGGCTCACATCAATCTCCATAAGACCGAGTTTGATGCACACTCCTTAAATCTTGCTTCTGGCAGTGGCTTGGTGAAGATGTCAGCCAGTTGATCTTCAGTTCTGATATAGTCCACGCTGACATCCTTCTTCTCGACATGATCACGAATGAAGTGATGTCGAATATCTATGTGCTTGGTTCTGGAGTGATGAACCGGATTCTTCGTGATGCACATAGCACTGTTGTTGTCGCAATAGATTGGAACACATCCAGTGTCCACTTCATAATCCTCCAGTTGTTGCTTGATCCAAATTATTTGAGCACAGCAACTGGCAGCGGCAACATATTCAGCCTCAGTGGTAGATGTAGCAACTGAGTGCTGCTTCTTGCTAAACCAACTGATTAGCTTGTGTCCTAGAAACTGACACGTACCACTGGTACTCTTTCGGTCAATACGGCATCCAGCGAAGTCTGAATCTGAATATCCAATGAGTGTAAGCTCATCATTCTTGGGATACCATATTCCGAGAGATTCAGTCCCCTTCAGATATTTCACTATCCTCTTGGCAGCTTCCATGTGTGACTTCTTCGGATTTGCTTGAAATCTGGCACACACTCCGACTGAATAAGAAATGTCGGGTCTGCTGGCTGTGAGATAGAGAAGTGATCCAATGATTCCTCGATAGATGGTAGGATCAACTGATTCACCTTGCTCATCAAGAATTATTTGACAACTGGTGCTCATAGGTATTCTGAGGGACTTAGTTTTCTCTGGGCAATATTTCTGGATTAAGTCCTTCGTATACTTCCGCTGGCTGATAAAAATTCCATCAGCTGACTGCTGGACCTGGAGTCCTAGGAAGTATGTTAACTTGCCCATCATACTCATCTGAAATGATGTCTGCATCAGTTGAGAAAACTTCTCACAAAGAGTTATATTCCTTGATCCGAATATGATGTCATCTACATAGATCTGCACCATTAGCATGTCACCACCATC
>JAPKLW010002483.1:0-36427 GCA_026898455.1 Plectranthus barbatus
AACCAGTATTTTAAGAACGCCTGATTTAGTATTTAGGATTTTTCGTCATTTCATTCCCTGAGGGATCGATAATTTTATTTGCCGCTATATTATTAGCTTTGCTAAGTCGCTTGTTAAATAATTTAGCGATCATCCCCCCAAACTGGTTTTGCTGCACCATCTGAATAAGGCCTGTGCGCAGCTCGAAGTTGTTGGCATCAATGCCAACTCTGAATCCGGCCTCTGCTTGCTGTGGAAGAAATCGAACCAAGATGGACCTTTGCGGGATCACAACTTGCCTATTGTTCAACTCTGCCAGTCTTGCAACTTGTTCCGCCTGAGTAGCCTGGGCTGCTTGCAGTTGTGCTCTCAGTTGCTGTACTTCATTCACAAATTGCCTCTGCTCCTCGGGAGTCATATTTTGCAGATGTGCTTCAGGATTCTCAGCCATCTCTCGTTGTTTTTCTTTTCCTTTCTTTTTGATTTTTCTGCAGGTTGCTTCAATTTCAGGGATAAAGGCCTCGAGTGTTTTTCCTTTGGCTCGCGTGTTCATGCACCTGCACAGAAAATGGGTAAATATCAGTTTAGCGTCGATTGTCGTGTATGTCACGTCGATCGATGCAAGAAAGTGGTCGGCGTCGATCGACGTAAGGTGTCCGTCGATCGACGCTAAGGGGTGTCGATCGATGTGGAATGCGGAAACAAAAACTCACACACGCACACGTACAGAATATAAAACTCAATCCAGCAAATCCTAGAACGAACTAGTAACAAGATAAAATGTAATAATTTACCGGCAACGGCACCAATTTGATCACTGTAAAATCTACAGATTAATTATAGCAACAGTGGCAAATAAATTTGTAAACCCTAAGGTTATCGATCCAGGGGAATTGTGTGGGGAAACTATCCTATATACTAGCTATGATTCTTAGATTCATTGTTTGAGGAATTCAAAATCAGGGTTTTGGTTTTGGAAAATAAAGATGACAATACTTGAAAATTAAAGTAGTTTTGAAAGCAAATTTAAAGGAACACAGATTCTAGGGAAGAATTCTTATTATGGATAACATGTAGGAATCAATTAATTTAACAGGTGGAATACTGCAACAATGCTATATTTCCTTGTTTGGCAAATATAACCTAGATTACTAATTAGTGATTATCTCCGCTCGGTCTCAAAGTACACCATATTAGTAAATCGGATAAGCAAATCAGTTCAATTCCTACAGTCTAGTACATCTGTTTGGATAGTGTAGATAGTATCATGCATTCCTAATCCCACTATCAATATTCACCTCTCGGTCCTTCTATCAATAGCTAGACATCTAAATTAATCGTCACCTCTCGGTCCTTGAATTAATTTAGAATTAAGAAATAAACACAGGAATCATGAACCTAATTAATTAATCCTAACATGCATCCATAATAATATTCAAACCTTAGATACCGCTAGGGTTTCTAGCCACTCATCGCAGATAGATATCCAAAAGAAAACATATTAAATTGCATAAACATAAAGAACTTACAAGAAAAATAAAAGGGTTTCGTGTTTCCCAAGTCTCCAAACTCTAAAAAACTCTAAAATATGATCAGCTGCCTCAAAAAGTCGGATTTACAAAGGTATTTATAGGGGTGGATGTGTATCCTATCAAATCTAGGGCTAAAGATATGAATAAATCCGATTTTCATCAAATTTCCGCTCCAGCAGACTCGCTCGCGTCGATCGTGGCTGATTGTTGTTGATCGACGTGGCCATTTCTTCGGCGTCGATCGATGCTGATTGGCGTCGATCGACGTGGTCTCTCGCCCCTTCTGCGTGGTCTCACGGTTTTAGCCATAACTTCCTCTCCCGAACTCCGATTGACCCAATTCCAGTTGCGTTGGAGAGCTAACTCAAAGATTCATCCATTACCATGCGCCAATAGCCCTAATTCCTCTTGTGGAAGAACTCTTCACTGCTACTCTTACATATCACTACTTCCGGAACGGTTTTCAAGTGAATTTAGGCCTAAAACCTGCAAAAAAACCAAGATGCGCGTAATACCACCTAATATAAACTCATGCATAGAATATATATATATAAACTCAATAAAACTACATAAAATAGTAGAAAATAATATAGATAAGCGAGTCAAATAATGAGCTTATCACTGATGTCAGACAGTCGAATACATCTCACTGCGGTCCATCAATACGCCACCCTTGCGTTCCAGCATGTCAAGTAACCAAGACAGACTACTTATTTCGACAATGCCGCAGCCATCCGGACAGACGTAGGTTTATGTCTCACTAGGTCAAGTGATCATACTGTCTTCTGCGATCTACTACACGTCGTATGATCGTCCCTATCGGTGAGACAAGAGGATACCATTGTTACATACATGTAAGTTTGTTTAACAGATAGGAGAAATAAACCGTTGTATACTCATTATAATAAATGCTTTCAGTATACAAAACACATCAAGTTCTACCCCAAGTCAAGCACGCTTAACATTGGAGTTTTTCTTGAATGGGTGCCGGAAAAGATGATGCACCATGTTGATATGAGTAGCACAATCAAATTCTTTAAGCACTTTCATTCTTGCATAGCCAGAATCCCTCTCATTTCGGTGTGGGCCCGGTTCATTCATGTCATCCTCCGCTCAACTAATGGAAGTCTTACGGGAGCCGCTCATTGTTCGTGCTTCTCTACACCGGCAATCACTCCCTGCTCCGGCACCGGGTCACTACACCGTAATGATCCATTCGCCCAGGAGCTAGAATGCATCTAGAAAAATTACTAACCAAGGACTCAAACAACCGACTCTGGCCCTCCTCCTCGTCCCTCTCCTCCTCGCTTGCCTCCTCCTCCTCCTCCTCGTCATCACAATAATCATCATCATCATCTGTAGATTTCGCCTCATACTCATCTACGAAATCACCAGCTAATGAGATGCTAGGACCACCCATTCGTGTTGATCGCTGTGACTGTGACTGAGGTGCCTGAAATCCGAACTGATTTTGCTTCAATTTGGTGACCACATATATAACTGGATCAATGCTATTTTCATATAGCATCCGCATAATATCTTCATCGGTCTTCAGTCCAGCCTTCACATGCCTCGAGCCCCCAGATATACTGCTCATATAAAACAAGCAGTATCTAGTAGTGAGGAGATCACAGAGCATGATCTCATGAATCTCGGACAAAATGACATTGTAGGAAATTTGTTCACGCCTCAAACATATCAATTGCTCGTCTCCGCCCATATACTCGGATTTGTCCCATGCACCACCATGACGTATGATGAAATATTGATACGACATCTGCGATAAATGAAACGAAAATATTAAAAAAAATCAAGAGCATGATCCAACAGACAATTCGAGATCTCGATATTAATATCGAGATCTCGGAATTAAATTAAAATTAATTGAGATCTTGTGACAATTCGAGATCTCGATTTTGTCACGAGATCTCAATTTTCCTGGGTTTTTCCCTAAGTTCTCTGCGTATTTTTTACGAAGAACAGTCCTAAAATCACTATATTTTCTAAAAAAACTAAGATATACTAGTCGATTATGAACACATATCATCATAATAATGCAGAAAACGAATGAAAAATGAGGAAAAACGGTTGAAATCAACATACCTTTGATTTTTTGCTCTCAAAACTCTCTCAACTCTCTTCAAAAAAAATTTGAATGCTTTCTCGTACAATGAAAGACAATTTTTGTTTGTAAAAAGTTTTAATAAATTTCCAACAACCTTGGTTGTTGGAAATAAATGATAAAATTATTATTTCCGAAAATGGAAATAACTTTAATAAAGTTGATTTTGTCTTGTAGTCGAAAATGGATGTGAGAAAAAGACAAAAGTACAAAATGACTAGAAAACTTATATTTTTATCTTTGTAGCTATAAAACATACTCACTTATTCAAAATGACTAGTTATATGTATTTCCACCTACTTTTAGCTAATCCTGATGTCACGTTAAGTACTACAAAATTGAAGTTTAATTCATTTGATAAATAAAGTTTTATCCAATCAAAATTTTAAGTAAATCCAGAACAGTTTGATTTATTTAGCTTTCTGGGCCACCTATGCTTTATTCCTCCTCCTCGTACGGCCACTCGCTGCCACCGAACTTGTGGAATCCCATACCGCCGTAGTGGCCACTCCGATTCCACTCCTGTTCGTGAACTACAGCGCATCGCTCAGTTTGATCGACCTCTGGTACGACTGGCCGCAACTTCAACTTCATACAAGACCAGCTCGGGTTGGTTTTACACGATCTCGAGTGGAACACTGCTCTTCTACACTCTGGATTCCACTAAACAAAACACCTCTGCTCAGCTGGAAGTCGGCATTCTCCGCCCTAATTGGCTCGACGGCGCCGAATATGGCAGAAGGTTCATTCCATTTGGTACTACTAGGATGTTGTCGCCAATCGTCCTGTTCATTGGGTTTTTTAATTACTGTTATCATCTTTAGTCTTTACCGGATGGGGTTATTGATTCCATTGTTTGCGCGAGTTGTTGCAACAACCTTATGGTTTCTAAGAGTATACATTCATAACAGAGCGTTAAGCCGCACAGTTTTTCTGCTATTTGTCTTAGGTTTCGAACAATTGGCGCTCCTGCTTTAGATGATGAGCTCCTGGTTAAAACTAAATAGGATACACATAGTCACTTTTCTTTCTTGTCAATTCAGAGTCGAAGTTGCATGAATATTCTGCTATGTCTAACATGGTTGGCCGCATATAATGTCTAAGTTGACTGTTGTAATGTACATGAAACTTGTACGTCCTCTCGATCAAATCTTTTGAATAGCTTTCTTCTGTGTGCGTTTAATAATTAGCTCAAGATAAGTGCTTAATTTTCCTTTTCCCGACCAGTCACGCCGTAGCAGTTCTCACTGAATTACTGATGGCCAGAGTTGTATGTTTTTCTTCATAAACTGGACACACATTATGTTATTACATGATTACTCTATTTAACACAAGTGCATTTGTAATTATGACTTTTCGAGTTTATTTTTAGGTGTGCAAATTTTTTTCCGAAGTCAATCTGCATCACATGCTACTAGTGTAGTTTTACTTGTAAGCATTAAAAAATTTGAAGAACTATGCTTGATATTGAACAGAATCCAGAATTATTGTTATACCAGACTTTTCATTTCATATAAGTTAACACTAAAGTGTGAAGAGCTAGAAGGAGCTGCTTCCTAATGTTATAGCATAATTGTGATGCTTAAAGACTAGGATGTAATTTGGTGAATCAGAGTATCAGCTTGCCAAAATTCACATGATGGTAGAACTGCATTGAAATTATGTTGTCCTGAAGGAAGCTGAGGGACTCGTCTTACATGTGCTTTTGAGTTTTCCTATTTCAGATCGACCTCGTAGTATATAATATAGTCTTTGGAGTTTGCTTAACTTTTTCTTTTCTGAGGGTTATTGAATTCTATCTGATGCAATACATTTTTTTTCTTCTTTATCCCAACAACTGCAGGAAGGTCAAACTCAATCCATGTAATGACATTAGGGGTGGGAGCTGTGCTTGAAGATGAGAAATGGCAGGCCCCTGTCTATTGTTTTGAAAATAAAAACGCTGAAACTTACCCTAGATCTAAGCAAAAAGTAGATTCTGGATGCTTGGAACCTCAACTGAATGGGATTCTGAGAGGGTCAATGCATCTCTAGATTTAATGATGCTAGAAAATAATATTTCAGTAACTAATTGCGTCCTCTTTCTGTGTTGTCTGAGAAGTTCTACTGTTGAGCAAGAGCATCACAGTAGTGCCTTCCTCCCTTGTGCATCCCCATTTTTTCATGCCTTGGAAGAGTTATCATTTGCATTTGGTGCCATTACGTATGAAACGAATAATTGAAATGCATCGAGAACTTATTGGAAAATATGATGGAAACAGAATGAGATCATTTGGGGACAATGACAAAGAAATGGAATGTCTAATATATTTTGGTTGTATTTTTGTGGGCATGAGATGACAAGAAATGAGATCATTTGGGTAAAATGACCAGAAATAGGTGACCAGTATCTCTAGCTACTATACTGGAGCTACAGGTACTAATGTTGTCCATATCTAAAGATTATAAGATATAACAGTGCTATGGAACTTGGGACTACAAGAGCTCTTTCTTATATATCTGTTGAAAACCCAAGGGTTTTAGCTCCTGGTGGAGTAATATTTGCTGGTTTGCACCTCTTACTTTTTTGGTCCTGAGGTTTGCAAATGTACAGTGTTATATTTCTTCTAATTACTTAGAATGCTCAAAATTATATTTTAAGTTTAAACTTATTTGGGACTGTTAGAGTGTTTCCACTATGTATTTGATTCCTATGCATCCTCGTATGCATCTTTTGTGACATAATTCATGCATTTGTTTCATAACATTCTTATGGACATGTGAATAATCTAGTAAAGTTCCGGTGCTTGTTGATATACCGGGTACATGAAAGTCGAAGCAGGAAGTGAGCATCAAACTACAGAAACACATACTAAGACCCTGCAGTATGCTCCCTGGTGCTCAGTTGCACGTTTGCTTGTACTCCCATCTCATTATCCTGCTTTGTTCTGTACTGATACCTATGTGCTGCGTACAAAAATGCACAGAAATTGATCACACTCATGACTGTGAGAAGCCAGTAGAGATAATCGAACCGGCCAGTGTTTATATTCTGAGACAGCCAAGAGGGTTTTCTTTTGTCTTCATTGCCTGTCAAAGATTTGACAATGTTGTTGAGAATGGTGGCTGCAAAGCAACCCAAGCCACCAGCAACAGCAGCGTATGCAGATCCTATGCTTCTCATGGCATCCGGAGCTTCTTCGTAGAGAAATTCCAGTAATCCCACGATGCAGAACACTTCAGCAATCCCGATCAAGCAATACTGTATTAGCAGCCAGTATGCACTCAGGTCTTGCATGGGAGTCAAGAAACTGGCCTCATAGCCATGTTGTATGGCATAATGTCTTCTGTACCTCTCAAAGACTCCGGCCCATGCCACAGACACGATTGAGACGGCCAAACCGATGCCTACCCTTTGCAGCTGGGAGGCACCATGGGGATGGCCTGTGATTCTCCTGGATAGCGGAACAAACACTGAGTAATATAGTGAGAGCAGTAGGAAAATGCTGAGTCCAGGAAATACGGGCATGCAGGTTACGGGGAGTTTCAGACGGCCCATGTGAGTGTTTAACGTGTATGCCTGCTGCACTGATAGAGTTAGAAACTCAGTTAAGATGAGGTTGAGCATAATGGTGCAGGCTGGGATGGGGATAAGCTTCACAAGGATTTTTATTTCTTCAACTTGTGTGACTGTGCATAGCCTCCAAGGGCTTGGATCAACACCATCTTCTTTCAGCTTCAGAGCTGCTTTGTCCAAACATCTGCAGGTTCAAAATGAAGAGATGGAAGTTGCAAGCTAGCTAGATGGAATTGGAAGAAAATGAGCTACATGGTTACCTGAAATCATCAGTATGTGCAATCTTGCTGCTGCCCTTTACAGCGGATCTCTTCCCTTGAAGCTCATACAAGCCAACTATCTCGCTGCTCTGGAAGGAAGCCTTTCTCTTCCGAAAGGCAGCAACAAGGACTTGTGCCACCCTGGTGAGCGGGCTTCCACCAGGCAACCTGTGCCTATAAAGAGGAGTTCCCAGAAAGAAAACCAGGTTGGAAATGCCCATAGCAATCGCCAAGGAACCAAAGGCAGAACCCCATCCGTGCTTGATTTGAATGTAGACTACTGCTGTAAATGCCACGATGGCTCCAACAGTGACCGAGAGGTAGAAGATGTTGAAGAACCTGTCAAGATGCTCCTTGTAGTCCCTGCTTCTTTCATCAAACTGATCCGCGCCAAAGGAAGAGACGCAGGGCCTAATCCCCGCTGCCCCAAATGCTGTGATGTAGAGGACTACGTAGAGGTAAAGCATCTGCCATGGTTTTGCGGGCTCACAATTGCCCAACAGAAGGGCAATCTGATCACATTTGTCTTGATCTGGCATGAGCATGGTCATGGTTGCGCACAGGGTTATTCCTGTTAGACCCTCCAAGAAATAACAAGCAGCAGGCCAGTTTTATCATCTCTCTTGATCTTGATCAACTACGTCTATAACTGAAGAGGTTGAAAATGGCTTACCGCAAGATAGATTGTTGCGAATATGGCAATGGTCCAGTATCTACCAAGATAAGCGTCGGCGAGGAAACCGCCGAGCACAGATGATGCCTGCGATATGCCTAAGAAATTGTTGACTGCATTAGCAGAGCTCTCGAAAGGCTGATGCATCACGTAGAACATAAACGCCACCATGTTCACAGACAGCCCAAAGTAAGCCATTCTCTCCGCCATTTCATTTCCTGCACAAATTCAATGAACATTAATGCAGTGCTTATATATAGATGAGAGATGCATTTTCAGATTACCAAATATGAAGAAAGCAGCTAGCCAGCCACCGGTCTTGGACATGCTATGCTGGGAAAGTGGCTTTCCATGGATGTTAACAGGCGTGGTTCCGCCGCCCGTGTAGCCGCCTCCTAGAGCCGTCCGCCTGTCATCGGATTCAAGAAAATACATCCCCAGCCTTTTCCTCCGGCGAGACGGCGTGTTTGCTTCGAGGCTAGCCGGAGGAGTATCAGGCAAGATTAGTTCAGGTGACTTGATCTCCATGCCTGAATTCATGATGTCTCTGTACAAGCCTTATTGCCTGCTCCCCGCCCTCATATTGCTTGTAGTGAATATGCAACACCAATATATATTAGATGTGGCCACTAAATTTGGTACATCGCTTTCACATTCTTCATTTATTTGATGCCAAGGCTGTTGGGGGAAATTATTAAAGAATGCAACTTGAAGATGAAGAAGGAAAATGACGACCCCATTAATGCCAGCTGCAATAATGGTTGCAACATAATCAGAATCCGCTCACACCAAACACCTACTAATGGATTAACCACTCCTAACTATAATGATTACAGGTACGTACACCCTCATCCTCAAAAATATTTGCTTCATGATGAGGGCAGTTTTGAATGCCTTGAAATGTAAACTTCATTCGATGTCATCAATCTTGAGCAAGAATGAAAGATACTAAGAAATTATTGGATTTGAACAGAGGGGTGATTCATACCCAATCACTGCAATAAATGTGTGAGAGGGATGCAATAAAGAGTGATCCAACTACCATGTGGAGGTAAGACAGCAAGACCCCTAATAAATTGACGAGAAAAATAGGAAGTAAAAACATGCAGCATTAATTGGAACAGCTGAGCTGAAATCGGTTGGTTGGCTGGCTGGCTTCAGCAGCCTATCTATCCACATTCCAAGACAAAAAAAAAACCATTGCTGAGATGATCGAAGCTCCTATGACCCGAATGAACTGTTTTTTGACTCTATCCATTTCTGTCCAGAGAGATACAAATGTTCAATTTGAAACTTCAATTTTTAGTCATTAGAGAAATGTGCTCAAATATGTTGGGCCTGATTTCATTTGGGTCACCCAAGTAGTCCAGAATATAGATATGTATGAATATGGAAGTAAATAAAGGGGAATACTATTAATTATACCTCACTCCATGGTCTATGAGAAATACTCTAATATTTTTCATCATTTAATATTTAATTTTGTCAATTAAAATATAATATACTATAAAAAATATTTCAATAATTTTTCTATCATTGTATTATATCTTAATATTTGATTCAGTCAATTTAAAACACTCTTCCTCACTAATAGCTGACAATGCTAATATTCTGATGAATAATACGTTAGATCATGTAATAAGATTTTAACGTTGTTAGCAACATATGATATTCGTAGTTGATAGAATCAAATATTAGTGTAAACATTAAGATATTTTTTATAATATCTTAATATTTTTAATTGACAAAATCAAACATCAAAATATACGGAGAAATATTATGATATTTTTCATAATTAAAATAATGTATAATTAATAGTTTTACCTAATTAAAAAGTTTCGCCATTTTATATTGTCTAATTGGTTAAGAATTCTATAATCTTTTAGATTTTAAATTAATAGTTTTAAAATCTTTTGGGTTTGCAAAATTCATTTTTTAATCTTAAATTAATAATTAAATTATCTTTTAAATTTTAAATTGATGAAATTATTCGGCGAGTCTAGTGCAATTTGCAATTTATTTTTGTTGTGTGATTTATAAGTTAATTAATATATAGAGATGGAGTTTAGTATGTGATTATTTATATATTCAGACCAAAAATCAGAACCGATGCAGCACATCCAATAAATGTTTTCTCGGCAAATTAATTGTAATTAACTCCTTGATTTTCAATTTTTAAGTTTTTAACCCTAATCCAAAACCATGCTCTCTAAATCCTTTTCGGCCCACTGTTTAACTTCAGAAAAATCCAACACATCCAGCTCACTTTCCAGATCTTTTTAATCTACTCCATTCATCCCAGATTTTTACGCCGATTCTTCAACTAAAAATAATATAGATTTCTTAATTTCATATTACCAATATATATTAACGAAAAACTGACTGGTATCGTTTAAATTAACGTAATTGTGCAAAATAATTAAATAAACGATGAATAAAATAGTACTCCCTTCGTTTCATTTTAATTGTCCTTCTTTCTTTTGTTCATCTATATCATTTAATTATCTACTTACTTAAAATGAAAAGTTAAATCATTAATAAAATATTAATTTTTTTTTATCTCTACTCGCGTTGATTATTGTGTAAATCGGGACAAAGGTAATAATAATATAGTATTAAGAGGGGATAATCCGACCACAAAGAATTAGTCCTCGACATTCGTTATAAAAACCTCCTTAAAATCACACTCTAATCACATCTACTAATCAATCCCTCTCCCCTGCTCTCAACTTCCTAATCTGCGTCTGCATGTCTTTCTGCCTCATTTAATCAGCTTGCATTTCCTTAACCATCCAATTATTTACATTGGCTTAAGCGCCAGATCCGTCACATCTTTGCATAAAGGTTAGTCGACTTCCAATTCTTAGCATTCTCGATCAAAATCCCAGTTTAGATCTAAAGATTGTGTTTTTTTTTTTTTCTTGCTTCTCCATTTATTGCGATATTTCAACATCTCTTTTGTAATTTGTCATCATCATGATTAATAAAGATTCCATCTTTTCTTGAAATAGCAATGGAAGCGGCGGAGGCAGCGAAACCCGACGCGAAAATCTTGAATGTGGGGATTCTGTTGGTGGCCACCCTAGTGGCGGCGAAACTGATATCCGTACTGATAATACCGAGATCCAAAAGGCGGGTGCCGCCGGTGGTGAGTGCGTGGCCAGTGGTGGGGGGTCTGGTCCGGTTCATGAAAGGGCCGGTGGTGATGCTGCGGGAGGAGTACCCCAAGCTTGGGAGCGTGTTCACACTGAGTCTGCTGAACAAGAAGATCACTTTCTTGATAGGGCCGGAGGTGTCGGCCCATTTCTTCAAGGCCCCCGAATCCGATCTGAGCCAGCAAGAAGTGTACCAGTTCAATGTGCCTACATTTGGGCCCGGTGTGGTGTTCGATGTGGACTATTCCATTAGGCAGGAGCAGTTCAGGTTTTTCACCGAGGCTTTGAGGGTTACTAAGCTGAAAGGCTATGTTGATCAGATGGTCACGGAAGCTGAGGTATTCAATCAATTCTTGTTTGCTCGTGCTTGTTGAGATATTATGACATGTGATGTGGTGGTGGTTGTTGTTTGTAATAAACCATTCTTGATGATGATGTAATGATCTAAACCATGTTATGTTTGTTTGTCATGGATTCTTACATCACTTAATGATCTATTTTGGGTTAAAGGTTCTTTTTGAGATGGGAGAAGTGATGACTGGTTTCTTTGCCTGATGATTCGTTTTGGATAAATTTGCAGGAATACTTTTCGAAATGGGGAGATGAAGGTGAAGTGGATCTGAAGTATGAGTTAGAGCATTTGATCATTCTCACAGCGAGTAGGTGCTTGTTGGGAGAAGAGGTTCGAAACAAGCTCTTTGACGACGTCTCAGCCCTCTTCCACGACCTTGACAATGGAATGCTTCCCATCAGCGTCATATTCCCTTACCTTCCGATTCCAGCTCACAGACGTCGCGATCAAGCCCGAAAGAAGCTCGCTGAGATATTTGCAACCATAATTGCATCTCGAAAACAAACAGGCAAGTCGCAGAATGACTTGCTGCAATGCTTCATAGACTCCAAGTACAAGGATGGACGGCCCACAACCGAAGCAGAGGTCACCGGTCTGCTCATTGCTGCCCTCTTTGCTGGTCAGCACACAAGCTCCATCACTTCCACATGGACTGGGGCTTACCTCCTCACCAACCCCAACCACATGTCAGCCGTGTCACACGAGCAGACGAGCTTGCTGCTCAAGCACGGGAGCAAGGTTGATTATGAGATTCTCTCAGAGATGGAGCTTCTGCATCGCTGCACAAAGGAAGCCCTGAGACTCCACCCTCCATTGATAATGCTTCTGCGAAGCTCCCACGCAGACTTCAGTGTGAAGACCAAGGAGGGACTGGAATATGACATCCCAAAGGGGCACATTGTGGCCACATCACCTGCATTTGCAAACAGGCTCCCACACATTTACAAAGACCCTCACAGCTATGACCCTGATAGGTTTGCTCCCGGGAGAGACGAGGACAAGGCCGCCGGAGCATTCTCCTACATATCGTTTGGTGGTGGCAGGCATGGTTGTCTTGGGGAGCCATTTGCATATCTCCAGATCAAAGCAATCTGGAGCCACCTGCTGAGAAACTTCGAAATGGAGCTCGTTTCGCCATTTCCGGAGATCGATTGGAATGCCATGGTTGTGGGTGTGAAAGGGAACGTGATGGTGCGGTACAAACGGAAAAGGCTTCCCATCACTAGTTGTTTTAGCTAATCTCAACTGCAATTGCTTGTTTCTGCTTGTTACTTCTCTGTTTGTGATCCAATTTTTGAAGTTGTTAGCCCTCTTATCTCTTGCCTCTTGTTTTGCTCCTGTCATATTCCATTCCATTAGGACTATTCCATTTTTTGAGCAAATGAGAATTGCATTAATTGAACAAGTAGCAGCATCCACTGCGCTGCTAATAAACGTTTAAGGTTTACAGATAAGTAACTAGCATTAAAGCTTTGAAGACCTGATCAGACTGTCGGGCCAAATGATGAGCTACTTGATTTTGTGAGCGCCGAACTCACTCGAAAGAGAATTGTGCAAAAAAAAATTCACCTCTCTGAGATCAAGGTGTCGACTTGAGTTCTTGGGATGAGTCCACGTTGAAGCCTTATTGTCCATCTCAAAGATAAACTTCTGAAACCCCTCCTCACGAGCCAACATCAGTCCCCTACGACATGCCAAAGCTTCACCAAGTTCAATGTCATCACAAAAAATGGTCTGACTCACAAAGAAACCGAATAGGAGTAGAAAAATTTCACCCAATCCCAAACGGCCATGTGAACTTCCGCATTGAATTTAATCCATCCACAAGGGGGCACTCCAACTAAGATGACAAGAAGTGGTTACCTGGATCAATGCATTTGAAGAGTGGTAATCTGAAATGAGGGATGAAGCAATCATCCAGAGTAAGGCAGAATACATCTCAACAAAATGGTTGAATTTGACACCCCAACTGCTCCACCTGAATTTCGTAACTGCTTATATCTTTTGGGTTCAATAATTTTCATGGCAAATTGTAGTACAACAATTGTACAATATTATCTACACTGTCACTGTCAAAAGGGTATAATTTGTAACTAGATTAAAAACCCGGGTAGAGTAGGATAAGTTCTTCAATTGGGAATGATCTCGAATATGAGGGTTCAATCAATCTCAACACAAAATCCAACGCCCTGTGATTATATTTATAATTAATAAAGCCAGCATGAAAAGATCACCGAAAACGTTGTCGGCAATGTTAAAGTCGTCGTTCTCAGGGTATGGGTTGTCCAAATAGCGTAACATACAAGGCAGAAGCATACGACAGCCCTCAACACTACTTATTTGAGACTTGGACACCGAATTCTTGTGTTGCTATTGAAATCAACTTTATGCTATGCTTACTTAAATATCGGAAGAGGTTGAAATACAAATAGATGGAGCCATGCCTCATACATACAGCTTCCTCAAATGCTACAATATATTTGGCTTAGGATGGAATTGACACGAACCTGTGCAGTGAATATGCAGCGGCCACTCGGTCATAAAATCCAACTTTCTGATTGTACAAGTCTTTGTCATCACCCTGCATAAGAAAATGAAGTACAAAGCACTAAAGAAAAAAATCAATCAACAATTGACAGGAAATACAACGAACGAGCCACCCTTAGTCTTCTTCCAAGCTTCAAATATCCAATTGTAAAACCATCCCAATCGACCTAAACATGCATTAGCTGTCAGTTTTGAACATATTGTTTCTATAGTAGGTGTAAAATTAAATGAATGCAATATATTATAAGTATAACATGATTAAATCAAACACTCATCTAAAGATTTTAACCATGGCCAAATGAGCTTCTACCTCAACGGATGAAATTTTAGGCTAGAACATTCCTCGAAATAGTCACCATTCAAGCATACAGATGATTATGAGCTTACCAGGACAGTTTCTCCTATCTTTGGAATGGGGCGCAAGTCCTGAAACAAATTTACACGTTGAAATTAGGATTAGGAATGGTAACTGGGAATACAGGAAGACACACAGACTCTAAACAAGAACATGTTTCCAAAAATGTAACCTTATACTGGAGCCCTGAATTTGTTTCTGTATAATCAGGATACTTTATCTTTGACTTCCCATAGTCCTTCCCACGCAAAGCTGGCTCAAACAGTTAATTAGTTTTCATTTTCAAAGCTACTAGGCTGCACATCATAATAAGATAATATTTCAAAGAGCTGAAAACCCCCTACTTTTATCTATTAGAACAATAGGCAGCGTATACCAATGATAAGCATGGGGTGAGCCACTAGTTAAGACTATCTTGTCCTCAACATTATCTTAGTCCAAAATAATGAATGTTTTACTCCAATTTAGACCTCAAGCATAATATTCTAAGGGAGGCCAGTTAATTTTCCCGACACTCCAACATTAGTCTTCTTGCAAAGCTAATCTTTGCAATCTGGGATTGATTGATTGGATTGAATTTATATGCATTGAAGCACTATGTAACTTGAAGAAGATGGATATATCATATCACTTGATCACTTCGACCAAACAATCAATGGACTTGAATTATCATCTCACTTAAAAATCAAGAAAAGCAAGTTTTTTACATATTTGGACAACTTCTAAGAACCCAACCAAGTAAATGAGGCCGTAGTGGAATTGATCTCCCTAACCGCAGACACATCTACTGCTATCTCCAAATTCATGTTAGAGTACCAAAAATGTTTTCCTTGTATAAATCTCAAAAATCACAACGAAAAAAATAATAAAGAGAAACAAGGTATT
Source organism: Plectranthus barbatus (assembly GCA_026898455.1). Classification (NCBI taxonomy): domain Eukaryota; kingdom Viridiplantae; phylum Streptophyta; class Magnoliopsida; order Lamiales; family Lamiaceae; genus Plectranthus; species Plectranthus barbatus. Next base: position 15,417 of record JAPKLW010002483.1, read on the forward strand.
GTATGGAAAAACAACAACATAATAAAGAAGTCTAACGAAGAGAAAGAAGAGGAGATTACTGTCAATAATCCCAATGAAGCAATCATCATCTGTCTCCGGTCAATCAGATGCCTTTGTGTGCGCTGCAAACTTCCAATTCCATCTAAAATTTAACAAAAACCGGACAAGAAAACAACAGAGAAGTTATAACAAATTGGAACTAAAATCAAGTCAGGAAGAGTAGCTACTTACACAGCACACGATTAAAAAAAAAAAGGACGAAGAAAACGAAAAAGAAAAGAAATGGAGGAAGAACCAACCAAAGGAGCTTGAGTCGGAAGGACTCCGACACACAATACGCAGGCTGGAGGCCAGAGGTGGTGGCGGGTTTACGGCGGAAGAATTAGCCGGCAAATGCTTAGGAAAATATCCGACGGCTGAAATTGAGGCCATCATTTCCAGAGAGAAGTTTGTTAGAGTTTAGATATTTTGAATATAACAAACTTGTAATTATCTAGAAGGAGGTTGTTAGTTTGTTAGGATTCTATCTTCTAGAAGCATGGCAGTTGTAAACAATCTAGAGGCTTCCACCATAGCCTATAAATAAGGTGTGGTGTCGATCTGTAACTTCTGATGAAAGGAATAGATATTTCTTCTTTCTATATCTCTATGCATACGTAAAATGTCTTCATGCATTAGTTTTAACATGGTATCCAGAGCCTGATCGGATCTCTCGTCGCGATCTCTTCTCTTCTGTTCATCTCCTTTCTTCTTCTTGTATGGCGACTCAAATCACTCTTCCTGCTGTGTCTCTCAAGCTCACGAGAGCTAACTATAGTTACTGGCGGCCGCAAATTCTATCAATTGCACGCGCCTACAGTTTAGATGATTGTCTTCTCGGTCTGGCGTCAGCTCCGACGAAGTTTCTCACGCCTTCATCGCGATCTGATGGTGATGAGACAGAAGCAGATGCTTCTCCATTACAGTTCAATCCTGCATACGTCGCATGGGTTAAGCGTGATCAGCTGCTGGTCAGCTGGCTTTTTGCGTCGGTTTCGGAACACATGCGCGGCCATATTGCCCGGTGTTCAACGGCGTATGAAATCTGGTGCGTTCTCGAAAGTTTGTTTCAAAACACGTCCAAGGCTCGCATTCTTCAACTGCGAAGCCAATTGCACTCACTCAAAAAAGGTGCGCTCTCTATTGATGAGTATATTACTCGCAAACGTGAAATAGCTGATGATCTCGTCGCTGCGGGTCAAGGTATTTCCGATGATGAATTGATTCTTTATATACTAGAAGGTTTGGGCAGTGAGTATGATGCTGTGGTGGTTACGTTAACTGCACGATCTGAAAAGTTTTCTATTGCTGAAGTGCAATTCGCACTTCATAATCATGAAATCCGATTACAAAATGCTCAGTCAGTTAATCAATTTACTATGCCTTCTGCTAATGTTGCCATGCATAACAGTGGATACTCTAATCGTGGAAATCGTGGTGGTCGTTCTCAAGGCCGTGGTGGTGGCCGATACTATCGGTCGAAGGTGTTTTGCCAGATTTGTGGCAAGGCGAATCACGTCGCCTATAAATGTTTTAAAAGATTTGATGCCTCCTTTCAGGGACCTGAATCTGTGAATGCGAAGCCTAATCAGGTGTTCCTTGCAGCGTCGCCTTCTGTTCATGAGGACGTTGGCTCCGACTGGGTGATTGACAGTGGGGCGACGTCGCATATCGCTGCCAATCTGAACAAACTCCAATTGAAGGATGAATATGTCGGTTCGGATTCGGTAACTGTGGGTAATGGCTCGAATCTCCCTATCTCTCATGTTGGTATGTCTTATCTCCCTAGCCTCACCTCTCCTAAACATCTTCTTCTTGATCACATTTTGTACGTACCATATATAACCAAAAATTTGATAAGCATTTCTCAGTTTACTCATGATAACGATGTGGTTATTGAATTTTATCATGACTGTTGCCTGATTAAGGACAACAAGACCAAGGAGACTCTTCTCAAAGGCCATCTGAAAAATGGGTTATATCAGCTAGACCTTCGTCATCTTCCCAAGCAAACTAAAGCCTGCCATCTTACTACAACAACTCCGTCACTTTCGGCTATGGTGTGGCATCACCGTCTAGGTCATACAAGTTCCTCTACTCTAAAAGCTGTTCTACACTCTGAACACATTCCTGTTAAGAACTCTGATTTGTTGTTTTGTAATTCCTGTTGTTTGGGTAAACTCCATCAGTTTCCTTTCCCTTCTCGTGCTGCTCGCACATGTAAACCTTTTCAATTAGTACATACGGATGTTTGGGGTCCAGCTTCGGTTCCTTCTAGAGAGGGTTTTCGTTATTATATTCATTTTGTGGATGACTTCACTCGTTTCACATGGATTTTTCCTATGAGTAATAAATCTGAAGTATCATCCATTTGCATCAATTTTTTTTCGTATGTACAGACTCAATTTCACTCTGTGATACAAGCATTCCAATCTGATTGTGGTGCGGAGTATAAACCCATTCTTCCGTTCCTCCAAGCTAAAGGTGTTGTTCTTCGTAGATCTTGCCCTTACACTCATCCTCAAAACGGCCTAGCCGAACGAAAACATAGACATGTCGCCGATATGGGTATGTCTCTCCTAGCCCACGCTCATCTTCCATTTCTTTTTTGGTGGGATGCTTTTCATACTGCTGTGTACCTCATAAATCGATTACCTACTCCAGTTCTCCAACATATATCTCCTTTTCAGTCTCTCTACAACCTTAAACCTGACTATAAATACTTGAAAGTTTTTGGGTGCACATGCTTTCCGTATCTACGTCCATATAATACATCCAAACTTCAGTTTCGCAGTGATAAGTGTCTCTTTCTTGGGTATAGTCCTTCACAGAAAGGCTATCGTTGCCTTAGTTCTACGGGTAGAATTTATGTTGCTTCCACTGTGGTGTTTAATGAACATGAATTTCCATATTCGGAACTGTTTCCTGAAGCTTCTTCTGTTGTGTCTGTTACTAATGCTCCTGTGTTCTCAGTTCCTACAGGTTCTCCCTCTCCTGTCATTCCATCTCACTCTGGTGATGCCTCACCACTAGCCTCCTCACCAACCCATGTTCCAGACTTCACTTCTCCGGGTAACCCTAATCTTGCCCCCCTTGATTCATCTTCTTTTTCATCTAGTATATCCCCCGATATTCCTTCCTCAGAACCTGTACCTGACATTTGCTCCCAGCCATCACCTACTTTTTCGCCTCCTACCCAACCCACGAGCCATCCCATGGTTACGCGGTCTAAGAATGGCATTTTCAAGCCGAAAGTTTTTGTTGCAGCTCACACGTCTGATTCTGAACCCTGCAGTGATGAACAGGCCCTTAGTGATCCGGCTTGGAAGCAGGCTATGCAGCAGGAATATGATGCGTTAATTCGCATTGATACATGGTGTTTGGTGCCGTTTGATCCATCTATGCACCTTATCTCAAACAAATGGGTATATAAAGTGAAGAGGAAACCGGATGGTTCGGTGGAGCGGTATAAGGCGAGGCTAGTTGCTCGCGGTTTTGAACAGCACGCCGGTATTGATTTTATGGATACATTTAGTCCTATCATTAAACCTACTACTGTTCGTCTGGTTTTTTCCCTTGCAGTTTCCTATCACTGGGATGTACAGCATATTGACATCAACAATGCCTTCCTTAATGGGCATCTTCGGGAAACTATATACATGAGTCAGCCGGTTGGTTTTGTGGATGAACAGCAGCCTCATCATGTGTGCAAATTGCTCCGTTCTCTATATGGACTTCGGCAAGCCCCTCGGGCCTGGTTTGAGCGGTTAAAGGAGTATCTTGTTACATGGGGGTTGGTACGCTCTACATTTGATCACTCATTATTTCTTGGTGATAAATCTCTTCCTGCCCTATTTGTTCTTATTTACGTTGATGATATACTCATTACGGGGGCTGATAAGACTCGGGTTACTCGGCTTATTTCTGATCTCAACAAAGAATTTTCACTCAAAACTCTTGGGGTGGTGAGTTATTTTCTGGGAGTGGAGGTATCTCACTCTGATCATGGTTTATTCCTTCAGCAGCAAAAATACGTGCGTGATCTGCTACACAAAGCTAATATGCTTGATTGTAAACCGTGTGGTTCTCCCATGCAACCACGAGCTAAGCTGAATCCTGATGATGGGCCTCTCTTCTCTCAGCCTACGCTCTTCCGAAGTATCGTGGGCGCATTGCAGTATCTAACACTTACTCGCCCCGATATAAATTATGCGGTTAACCGTCTCAGCCAATTTGCTCACTCCCCTACTGAAGCACATTGGGTGGCCTGCAAACGGGTTTTGCGTTTTCTTAAAGGGACAATCTCGCATGGTCTTCTTGTTAAACCCATTTCTGAGTTCTGTCTAACCGGGTTTTGTGATGCGTCTTGGGCGAGCGATCCTGTGGATCGTCGCTCGACCGGTGGCTATTGTGTTTTCCTGGGTCCTAATCTTCTTGCGTGGTCTTCTAAAAAGCAATCAGTTGTGGCACGGAGTAGTGCCGAGTCGGAATATCGGGTGTTGGCTGATTCTGTTGCTGAGATTATTTGGCTGAAGTCTGTATTTCTTGAACTTGGTTTCTCCTTGACTGCACCAACAGTATTATGGAGTGATAATCAAAGTGCCATTGCTTTGGCTTCAAATCCCGTTTTTCACGCCCGTACGAAACATGTGGAGGCTGATGTCCATTTTGTTCGCGAACGAATTCTTAGCAGCGATGTGGAGGTCCGTTTTGTACCAAGTGATGATCAACTCGCCGACATTCTCACCAAACCATTGTATGACACCAGATTTCAGATGTTGTCGTCTAAATTGGGTTTACAAGCTCCCCCGTGCTCAGTTTCTGAGGGGGTATGTTAGAGTTTAGATATTTTGAATATAACAAACTTGTAATTATCTAGAAGGAGGTTGTTAGTTTGTTAGGATTCTATCTTCTAGAAGCATGGCAGTTGTAAACAATCTAGAGGCTTCCACCATAGCCTATAAATAAGGTGTGGTGTCGATCTGTAACTTCTGATGAAAGGAATAGATATTTCTTCTTTCTATATCTCTATGCATACGTAAAATGTCTTCATGCATTAGTTTTAACAAAGTTTCTACTCTCTGTTTCTACTTTCGATCAGAGGCGACAGCATTTCGCGGGAAATAACTGCCTCAGCTCATTTTTTTTTTCCCATCAAATTAATTAGATTTACACAAGAATAAGATAGAGTGAAAACTTTAAATAACTATTTAGATACTTACTTATACAAATTTTATAGTATGATTTATAATAGTTATCTAAAATCTTATATTTAACTTTTGAGTTCTTATTTATTCATTCATTCCATTACATATTTTGAGTTTAAAAAATAAAAATGACTAAAACAAATACAGATAAGATCTCATAAAAAATAATAATAGTTAATCGATAAATAAAATTAGTAAATTGTAATAGTTTTAGTGATATAAATATATTTTATTTTAAAATAAAAATAATATTTAAACATAAAGATATTAGTATATAAAACAAAAGCTATATTCACGAAGATATCAATATGTAACTCAAATCATTTATACATTTGTTTATAATTTGGGCTAATTGCAAATTTGATCAATACTTTTCACTACTTTTGCAATTATAACAAACTTTTCAATTCTTTGCAATTATAACATAAAACTTTTCAATTTTTTGCAATTATAACACAAAACTTAAAACCTTAACAGTTGCAATGAAATATATTTTATCTCTAAAATTATCAAGTAAAATTAAGTTTTGAGATTTTTTGTTTGTTATTTATTATAAGCTGGAATAATTTTTTAATGACAACTTTGTGATTTTTTATTTTTATTATTATTTTTGCTATTATTTAATTTTCTAAATTTGAAAAATAACATTAAATAATTATAAACTGTTAATTAATTAAATAAGACCTTTTAAAATAAATTCATTAAATTAAAAATACGGTTGTATATTATTAAACTTGTTGTCAATCAGGAAAAATGTTTTTATTGTTTATAATGTGAAAAAATGAGGATGGACAAATATAATATTGAAGAAATTAAATATATGTTTGCAAAGCTTCGAGAAATTAAACATATGTATGCACTTCAGTTACTACCTCCGTCCCAAAATAATTGTCTGGTTTAGAAATGGCACAGATACCAATGCGAGTAGAGATAGAAGAAATTAATATTTTAATAATGAGAGTGTATTAACTTTCCATTTAAGGAAAGAGGACAATTGTTTGGGACAGACGAAAAAGGAAAACAAGACAATTGTTTTGGGACGGAGTGAGTATTAATTAATGTGAGTAAATTTGAATATAAGTATTGTCACAAATATATATATTGACTATTCAGTTATATATATGAGAATAATATTTCAATTCAATGAATTTGTTTTATAAATTTTTATTTAATGAATTTATAATCATGTAAGATATATTGGATTATTTTTCAAATTTCAAAAATTAGATAATATCAAATATAATATAAACAATAAACAATAAAAAAATTTCATTAAGAATTATTCAAGTTTATAATAAATAACAAACAATAACTCACAAAATTAAATTTCTAATTATAATTTTAGAGATTAAATAAATTTAATTTCTAATTGATAATTTTAGAGATAAAATATATTTCATTGCTATTGTTAAGATTTTAAATTTTGTGTTATAATTGCAACATTTGAAAAGTTTTATGTTATAATTGCAAAGAATTGAAAAGTTTGTTATAATTGCAAAAGTAGTGAAAAGTTTTGATCAAATTTGCAATTAACCCTTATATTTTTGTGTAACTTTTAAAAAATGCATCTAATCTTGATTCTGCTATAAGTTATCATCTAATTGAGTTACATACATAAATTTAAGAAAATAATAATACAGAACTATAAAAAAAACCTCAATTCACAATATTAGCTCATTTTAATTGTAAAAAAAATTATACTTGTTTTTTTAAAGAAATTAACTTATAAAATTAATTTTTAAAAAATAGTAATATGCAATTTTTTTAAGGGTAAATGACACAAATATAATATAATTGAGATTTTTTATTATTATGTTATTAGAATATTGATGAATTAGTAAATGAAATAATTTCAGAAAACTGTTATAAATTTCTTTAAAAAAATGAAGTTGATTGAAGCTTTTTGATTAAAATATATTTTATTGAGAAGAGAGAATGTCAGTGTCGGGACTGTGTCGAACCATGACACAGATCTGACACCGACCATAATAAAAAATTTAAAAGAAATATTTGTGTCATGGCTCGACACAGACCCGACACCGACCACAATTAAAATAAAATTTAAAAAAAATCATCAAATTGGGTCCGTGGTCGGTGCCTTCCGCCACCAACCCACTTTCGCCCTTCAATTTCCTCCACACCCACTTCCCTTCTCCCCCACCGACCCACCCCTCACTAATTATATTATATATAATATTAATTATATATATATATATATATATTAAAACTTAAAATTTATTAAAAAACTTGGTGATGTGATTGTTGGTAATGATTTTATCATCATAATAAAAAAAATCAATCTCAAACGTAAAAAAAAAAGGTATTTTTTGAATGTGTTTAATATTTTGGGTATTTTCATAATGTGTTTAGTAGTTTTTGGTATTAAAAATATTTTTCACTTATATTTATGACGATAGTAAAATGTAACAAATAAAATCATATATTTGTTTACATTTTTAAGTGGTTGTTTAAAAATATATTTAATTGTTATCCCTACTATAGATTATCATTGGATTACATATCTAAATTTGAGAAAATTAATAACTATATAGAACTATAAAAATGAAACTTTAATTCATAATATTAGCTATTTCTAAATGGGTAATTCTAAACACAGCCACAATTTTACACAACACAGCCTCATTCACATTTTAAAATATATATATTACTATTTTACCCTTTTTAAAATATAATTATATTTTCTGAACATAGCCACAAATTGAGTAATTCTAAATACAACCATAATTTCTCAATATAGCCTATTAATTATTATAAAATAAAAATATCAATGAAAATTATTATTTTAACCTCAAATTTTAAAATCTACTATTTTTTTAATTATTTTTATAAAAATAAAAATATTAATGAAAATTATTCAATTTTTAAAATCTACCATAATAAAAAAAAATGAATTGATGGAGGTTATGAATATAATGAATCTTGAATTGATGGAGGTTATGAATATTAATTTGTAAATTGTTTGTCGAATGATGAGAGAATTATTTTATTCTTTTTCTTTTAAATTGTGGCCGTTAATTAGTGGGGCTATGCTAATCAATGCAATTCATTTTTATTTTTATTTTTTTGGTAGATTTTAAAAATTGAAGTTAAAATAATTTTTATTAATAATTTTGTTTTTATAAAAATAATTAATAGGCTATATTGAGAAATTATGGTTGTTTTTAGAATTACTCAATTTATAGCTATGTTTAGAAAATATAATTATATTTTAAAAAGGGTAAAATAATAATATAAATATTTTAAAATGTGAATGGGGCTGCATTGAGTAAAATTGTGGTTACATTTAGAATTACCCTTTCTAAATTGTAAAAAAGATTATACTTGTGGTTTTAAAAGTAATCTATATAATATACTAAAAGAGTTCCAGGATTTTCCCTCCAAATTTTTTGAGAAGCGTGTCTATATAAAAATATTAAATAAATTTATTATCATTTTGCAATTATTAGTTTATTTATTGTAAAACAATCTCATTTCCAATCACCAAAATTTTTATTTATTGTGTTCATCCACCTATGTTTTATATTTTTTTTAAAAACTATAGTTTCTTTTTTACATGCAAATTCAAGTTTTAAATATTATAAAATTTTGAGTTTATGAACTTTCATTAAAAGTGCGCATTTTAGCCAATATAGAATATATCTAAGCTAAAAATATTCTAAAATTATATTAATTAATATGTGCAAAAAAATATCAAATCATGCAATTAACATATAATGGACTTAATATATTAACATATGTTATTAATGCAATCTAGAATATATTGTCTTTTACTTGATGTTTTTAGATGAATGCAATCTAAATATAAGTATATATTTATTGAGTATTATTTATATATTTTTTAAAAATATTAAAATACTTTCTTAATATATGTAAAATAAATATAATATTAAGTGTATTTGAATAAAATACAAATTCAAAAATAATTATATTTTATTATATTAAAATTTAAATATAAATATAAAATATTATATCCGTGCAACGCACTGGTGTAATTCTAGTAAGTATATATATAAGATTAATTTTCAAAAAAGTAGTTTATATGCAATATTTTTAGGGTAATATGACACAAATATAATGTTGTTGAAATTGTTATTATTATATATATATTATGATATTGATGAATTAATAAACACATAAAATAAAAATAATAATAAAATTATTGTAAACATGATGTTTTTAGAGGAAAAGTGGTAAAGTTGTAAATACATGAAACTTCTTTGCTTTAGTATATGTACTAGTTTTGCACACGCACGATGCGCTAATCAAATTTATAATATTGTGATATAATAAATAAAATTATACTATATCTTAACATTTTATATACATATATTTAATTTTTATTCATCAATATTGTTGAGGTTCGAATTTTCAAGAAATTGGAGCCCTTAGAACTTTGTCAGAAATGTAGTAGATAATAACGATGAAAACGGGAAATAGACAATAAAAACAATAATCGATAGTTGCACGGATCAATGGACGTAGATATATGATGGAATCTATAGAAAAATAGACAGAGTAACAACGATGTTTCTATGAAGGGAAAAAAGATGATCAAAAACGATCTCCTCGCCCCTATTTATAGACAGGGTAGGGGTGAGGAAGTGTGACCTAACCCTAGGCGTCGACCTCTAACGGCTCACCGCGAATCTCAGAGCGGCTCCGATTCTTTCGGGGCGGTTAGGGTTACAACGGTCGAGCGCCGCCAGATAACTAGGGTCTCTTTCTCAAGAATGCTTCGACATCGACCCTATCGCCTCTTCGGTGTCGAGGCGCTTAGGTCATCGCTGGCGAGGCCCTGACTTGGTGTCTCGTTGGTCTTGGTGGGTTGGCTTCCCGGGTTGAGCTACTTACGTGGGCCGACCTGTCCATTGGGCTTGGACCTCGTGGGCCTGGCCCCAACAATAGCCCCTTTTGGTTTCAGGGCCTATCAAGGATAGACGATGGAATCAAAACTATGAGTTAAGATTCGCTACAGAGTGCGGAACTTCGAGGCGTCCAAGAGATTATCCTCGGGCCCTGGAGATACTTCCGGAGAGAGTAGCTCCGATAGGAAGTAGTCGGGATACTACCCCTGGTCGATACGAAGATTCCTTGGGAATGCAAGCGTATGACCGTTCGGGGAACACCGGGATGTTGCCCCGCGGGCCAGTATGTGAGTCCGAGAATCATGTGTCAGAATCATTCCGGAGAATATTCTCTCGCATGGAGCGGTACTCTCACGCGGGCACTCTGTTTAGGCTCCGTGGAGCGCTGACAGGATGAGTTATAGCAGACCGTAGGACACCTGGCGAGTTCCCGAGGGGAGGCCTCGCATTCCCGTCGATGGTGTTGATCGCGTTATAGTTCTTCCTGCTAGGGGGTTTTGTTGCTTAGGATTTTTCCGAACGGGTCGTGTTTGAGGGACGATGAGGCTCGATAGCGAGGCGTCAAGTGTCTCGGCGTCGAGGCGCATCCTTGGAGACTTGATTTTGCTGCCCTTAGGGTGGCACGACCGTAATTTCGATCAACTTCAGGGGCAGATAGTGGGACGCGAGCGATTTTTCTGAATAAATATGCGCGCGGCTCTTCACTTCGTCACTTTCACCTTTCCGAACTCTCGACTGAATTTTCACTTCCCTTTCCAATTGTTACTGTTCCGGCGACGGCGAACACATTCCTTTCGACAACTATTCTTGCGATTGTGACTGCCTTCCCTGTTCTTGCTGTTAACTCGCTCGCTGCTTCTTGGTTAATTAGGTAAATTTTGTGTCCCTTCCCATCTTTTGTTTGTCTTTCATTTCGTTTTCCTCTGTCAATTATGCATGTACGTCCTGTCAGATTTGTGAGTGGAATGATTCGGGGATCATAGCTTAGGATTTGGTGGTTTTCGTCGATTGTCATTTATCTATAGATTGGTGTACGTGTGTTCCATTCGCGTTTCTTAATCTGCTGCTGGTTCTTGTAATGGTTATTCCTGTGATGATTTGATTCATCTTTGGATTGTGCGTGTATACTCCTGGGTGTGTCTGGCGTTAGGATAGTTCGACGTCGCTTTGATCGTTCTTGCTATGCATTCTTTTTTTTATTGGATTGCTATGGACCTGGTGGGTTATGTGTTGAGATTTTGCGTTTCTGTATGCATTTTTTGTCTGATTGCATGAATCCGATTTCCGTCGGTTGCATGGATGGGTCGGTGTGTGTACTGTTTTGTGTCGAATTTTTGTCTACGAGGTCTTTTCCCTCTCTTTTCTTGCATGCGTATTTTTCGATTTTGTTTCCCGTTTTTGTTATGTGGGGGACCTCTTTCTTTGCCAATTTTTGTTTTGGGTCTCTGTGGTTACAGCTATCATGGCTAATTCGCCTGTTGAGATTTGGGAGGAGCCATCTTCTTCCTCGGGCTCTACCGAAGCGGAGGTCAGGAGATCTTCGCACCGAGAGGCAGCCTCTTCGGGTTCAGAGGGGGCTCGATTTCGAGGTAGGCCACCCATTTTGGACCTCAACCCCGAGGAAATTTCAGAGAAGGAGGGTACAATCGACGACAGTGGGGGCAGTGACGACTCTTTCACCCCGATAGAGGTCGACAAGTCTTTCGTTCACAAGGATCAGATTAATCCGGACGACCCCGTGCGTACAGCTCCGTCTCTCGCCAATGAGGACTCTGTGACTAAGAGTTCGAAGGGTGTGGCATGCAATAAGATGGCCTTCACTTTGCCTGGACCTGCGGAGAGGTGTTGTAGACCTCCTCGGCTCGATGACGTGGCGTTTTACCTTCCAGTAATTAAGTACGGGATTGGGTGGCCACTCTATGCGTGGTTCCGAGCCGTTTTATACTCTTATGGTTTGGCTCCTTTCCAAATCGCTCCCATCAGCTGGTGCCACATGTTGGGTACGCTGCTCGTGTTTTATGATGCCGGGCTCGGGTACCCGACCCTTCGTGAATGGCACTACTTATACAAACTGGCTCGGTACAAAGCTGGTTATTACTTCCTATCGAAGAGGGACTCTTTGGCCGAGGCAATGATAACTCATTGCAAGAAAAATACTCCGGGTTGGAAGAATCAGTGGGTGTGGGTGCCCATGAACCACACCGACCCGGAATGTTTGTCCGAGGGAGGCATTCCCATAAGTGCGATTGTTTTCTCAAGTGTATGGCCTGTTATTCTTCTACTTTCGCCGACTTACTGGCGCTATTGTGTTTTGCACAATATAAGCAGACAGTCCTTACTGACGAAGAGGAGGGTCGAGTGGACATCACCTTCTCGCGGAAGAATCCCATGTTCTCTTTGGTGAAGGGCAAGAGGAGTATCGGGGCCGAGTACTGGATCAACGAGAGTGGTCTTAAGGAGAGGATACCTGCTGACATGGCTGGATTGACTCCTGCTGATCTTCTGGCTGCGATGAACGCGCAGAAGCGCCCAAGGGAGGTCTCTTCCTCCACTCCAACTGTCGAGGAGCCGTTGTCGAAGAGGGCGGCGGTCGAAATTCCGAGGGCCTCGCCCACTGTGCCGGTTGCTAGCCCTGTTGTTGTGGAGCAGGTTGATAGGACTGCCGCTACTGGAGGCTCTGCCACAGGCCTTCCACCGAATCCTCCAGTACAGCCGACTAGGGCTGCCTCTTCTCCACCAAGGGGTGTTAGGGACGAGAGGAGGAGGAAGAGGGCCCGCAACGTGAGTGCGGATTCGAGGGCCCGGTCGGGATCAACCGGGCAACCGAAAGACCTCGAGTTGGTGCTGGTCGGCTCGAGGTCGACGAACATCACCTCCTCGTCGGCTGCTTATGTCGTCCATGTGAAGAAGGTGCTCGATGGGGACGTCCGGGCTGAGGATTTTGACAGTGAATACGCGATGGAGAATTTTGAGATGCAAAAGGATCTCCAGGAGGTGCGTATTCTCGTATGTCTGTGAGTCGGTAGGCTATTTTCATGCCTCGCCACTGACCTGTTTTGAACTTATATTACAGACTACTCGGAAGTTTGCGGTTTATTCCGAGAAGCTGATTAAATCTTTGGACTCGGCAAGTGAAGGCTTGGGCCTGTCGAGGAAAGAGCTGCAGGCGGAAAGGGACAAGAGGGCCGACTTGGCTAGCAAGCTCGCTTCGGCCTCCGGGGATCTCAAGGATTCGAGGCTTGAAGGCCAAAAGTGGAAGGACAAATCCAAGGAGCTAAAGAAAGAGAGGGTGGAGCTCGCTCGTCGATGTAAAGGCTTGGAGGAGGAGTTGAGAGCCTCGGCAGCGAAGTTTGAGGCTTCCCAGCGAAAGGCCCAGATGGAGTTGGAATCCTACAAGGGCCGGTTCCATAAAAGTCAGGAGGACAGGCTGTGGGAGCAGAAGGAGTATGAGGCGGAGGTGGAAGCGCTGAAGAAGGGTGACAACGTGGACTTTGAAAGGGTTGTGGCAAACCCGGGCTTCAGACCGACGTTCAGCCTTCTGGTGAAGAGGGTAACCAACTCCATCTGCGCCTTGGTTGGACGTAGGTGCCCGGAGTTCGACCTTGATCACATTATGCGTCCCCTTATGCCTCCACGTCTGCCCTCAACAGAAACTGACGAGGGCCGGGTTGATGCTGAGATGGAGGAGGCCGAGAAGGAGCCGGTCCACCTAGAGCCGATCCAGGAGACCGAAGTGGAAAAGAGCCAAGAAGAGAGAGAGGCTGACGGTTTCTTAAATGACGGGGGAGATGGAGAGGCTCAGAAGAAGATGGACGAGGATACAACTGCGTAAAGAGTAGCCTTTCAGTTGTTTTCTCTTTTGTTTGTAATAGACTCGTGATACATTTCGCTGTACTTCAATACTTTTGCTGTTTTAATATCTTCGGGATGAATGTTTACTGCTTATTTCGCATATCTACTGTCTCTTAATGCTTTTGCCTCGTGGTTTGTTGTATGCTTGGTGTTTGAGTGTGCTTTTTTCGTGCGTTAGCTTAACTGATTTTCTCTTATCCCCTCGGTCGGACTAGGCGGGTCGATATAGAGGAGCGTCAGGGGTCGACGACGAGAAATGGAACTTCTCGATACTGAATCCCTTACTTGGCTGCAAAACAAGCGATAAGTGGTCAGGATGCCCCTCCGACGCTCAAGTTAGTAAAGGTGTTATGAATAAGTAATGATAAAACAAAATGTAAAGATAGGATAGAATACGCGTATTTGTGTACTAGTAGTAGTACTTCTTCAAACGTTTGATGTTCCAACTGTTCTGTACCCTTCTTCCTTCCAATGTTTCGAGCTGATAAGCCCCATGTCATATTACTTTGGTTACCCTGTAGGGGCCTTCCCAGTTAAGGGCTAGTTTTCCCGCTCCGGACTCCTTTGTATTTTGGAACACTCTTCTTAGGACTAGGTCTCCCTCTTGGAAGTTTCTTAGTCTCAACTTCTTATTGTAGAATCTTTCTACCTGGAGTTGTCGTTGGGAGGTCTTGATTGTTGCGTCGTTCCTTACCTCGTCTATAAGTTCTTGGTTTGTTTGAAGTAGCCCCGGGTTCTCTTATTCATTTGCGAATTCCACTCTTGGACTACGGGCTACGACTTCAACGGGCGCCACGACCTCAATTCCATATGCCAATGAGAAGGGCGTGGCTCCAATCGCGGTTCTCTGAGTGGTTCAATAGGACCAAAGAACTGCGGGGAGTTCTTCTACCCATCCGGAGCCATGCGGGCTCAACTTTTTCTTTAAGGTTGCCATCACAGTTTTGTTGGTGGACTCTGCTAAGCCGTTTGCTTCGGGATATCAGGGTGTTGAAAATACTAGTTTTATCCCGTAGGTGTTGCAGAAAGTTTGCATTCTTTCGCTGGCAAACTGTCGCCCATTGTCAGTGCGTATCTCCTTCGGGATTCCGAAGCAACACAAGACGTGTTTCCACATAAACTTGATGACCTCTAGGTCTCGGGTTTTCCCTAGAGCTTCACCCTCCACCCATTTGGTGAAGTAGTCTGTCACCATGAGGATATGATCCTTTTGCCCGGTTCCTTTGGGAAGGGGTCCTACCAGGTCCATTCCACACACCATGAATGGCCACGGGGTGACCGATGCATGGAGTGGTTCTGTGCTTTTATGAGTTGATGCTTCGAAGTGTTGGCAACTATCGCACCTTTTGACGTGATTGGTTGTGTCTCTTTTTAGAGTAGGCCAGTAGAATCCGGCCGTAATTACTTTATGGGACAGCGATCGAGCCCCGGTGTAGTTCCCGCAGTCACCTTCATGTACCTCCGCGAGTATTTCTTCAATTTCGGGAGAGGCGATACATTGGAGGAGGGGTCCGCCAAGTGACTGTCGGTACAGCTTACCATTGATCAAGGTGAACCGAGCAGCCATCGTTTCGATCTTGGTCACCTCATTCTTATCGTTGATGGGAGGTTCCCCGATCAAGCACCGGGCGAGAGGAATTCTCCAATCGTCCCCGTCATGACTGACAGGAGCAACGCTATTTTGCATGGCGACGGATGGCGCCAACAACCAGACCTCGGGGATTGGTCTTGTGGTTTGAGAGGAGCTGGTGGTGGTGAGACTTGCTAAGGCATCCGCCCGGGCATTCGATTTTTGAGGAACGTGGTGGACGTCCCATTCATCTATTTTCTCTTTCAATTTTTCGATCATGGAGTGATATAGTCTTAAGCGCTCATCTTTTACGACGTAAGTGTCGTCTAATTGGTTGACCACCAGCTGGGAGTCGCTCTCTGCCCGAACTCTACGAGCCCCGAGCTCTAATGCCAGTTGAATTCCTTGGACGAGCGCCTCATACTCGGCCTCGTTATTTGTGGCTGGAAAGTCGAGTCGGATGGCCCGTTCGTAGTTCTCTTCATGTGGGTCTGTCAGAACTACTCCGGCTCCGTTGCTGTGTATATTGCTGCTCCATCAATTTTCAGGGACCAAACCCCGGCATCTTCATCGGCCTTCGTCATGTGGGCCACCTCATGTTCTGCTTTGAGTTGTAGATTCGTAGAGAAATCGGCGACGAAGTCGGCTAGGACCTGTGACTTAATGGCGGTTCTTGGCTCATACTGGATTCCGTGGCCGCCTACTTCTACGGCCCACTTGAGTAGTCTTCCAGATAAGTCCGGCTTTGATAGTACGGCTTTTATGGGATAAGGCATGATCACCTTGATGGGATGTGCTTCGAAGTAGGGTCGTAGCTTTCGAGCGGCGTTCACGAGTGCCAGCGCGAGTTTCTCTAGGGCGGTGTACCGTGTTTCTGCGTCTAGCAGGGACTTACTAGCATAGTGCACCGGGTGCTGTATACCATCAACTTCGCGCACTATCACGGCTCCGACTGCATGATCTGATACTGACAGGTAAAGCAATAGGGTTTCGTCATCAGTGGGTTTGGTCAGCAGCGGAGGGCTGGCTAGGTAGGCCTTTAGTTCTTCGAGCGCCTTTGCACACTCCTCGGTCCATTCAAACTGTTTTCCCTTTCGTAGTGTATTAAAGAAGGGATGGGATCTTTCGGAGTAGCGTGATATGAAGAGGCTGAGGGCGGCGAGACGCCCGGTCAATTTTTGCACTTCTTTAGGTGATTTCGGGTGTTCTATGCTTTGAATAGCCCTGATCTGCGTAGGATCTGCCTCTATTCCTCTTTAGGTCACTATATGACCGAGGAATTTGCCGGAGGACACCCCGAATGAACATTTTGCTGGATTCAGCTTCATGTTGTACTTTTCCAAGGTTTGAAAGGCATCCTCCAGATGAGCCACATGATCTCGTGAGCTGAGCGACTTGATGAGCATGTCGTCAATGTAAACTTCCATCGTCTTGCCAATCTTCTCTTTGAACATGGAATTAACAAGGCGTTGATATGTCGAGCCCACGTTCTTTAGGCCGAAGGGCATCACTTTATAGCAAAAAATGCCCTGGCTGGTGATAAAGGCGGTTTTCTCTTGGTCATCGGGGTGCATCTGGATCTGGTTATATCCCGAGAATGCGTCTATAAAACTCAGGAGCTCATGTCCCGCCGTTGTGTGGACTATGGCGTCAATGTGTGGTGAGGGATAAGGATCCTTCGGGCTGAAGGGATTCGTGAACTGAATCACGAAGTCCGTTTGCCGAGGATCGTTAATTGGAATATCAAAATAAATTGCTATGCCTATGAACAATCCTAGCATGCTCCTATATTATTATGCATAAGAAGGTTGTGCGGAATACCTGGACTGAAGAACGATGAAGAACGCGTGCGTGGAGATGCCCTTTGATCCTTCCCACGCACCAAGATTTAATTTCCTAACAGATTGAGGAAATTAATCTTAAGAAAATAATAAGATATTTTCGAAAATTAAGAGGAGAGAGAAGAAGAATCCTCCTGATCTGATCTTCTGATCTGTATCCCAACTCGATCTGAAAATCTGGTGAAGATTATTCTATCAGATCCCTTGCCCGGTTGAGAAGCAGAATTTCCTTCTCGTAAACTCAATCTCAATCGATCACTAGCAGCTCCCAAGGCTCTGGTTTGCTGTGTGAAATCTGTGATCTTATGAGAAGTAGGTGCAATTGAGTTATGAGGTACTGAGGCCTATTTATAGGAAATTTTTGGCTTCTATTGGGCTTGAGTTATCTTGGGCCAGACCAGGGACCAGAATGCAAATAGCAAATAAGGCCTATCAATTAATTAATTCCCATATTCAACCCAGAATATAATTAATTAATTAATATTGATTCATGCCACCAGAGAATCAATACTGTCCTACCTATTTGCTACCACGTTTGAGGAACGGGTTGCATTAGACTCGGTTTATCCCCACATTTAAGGTTACAGACATTCGTTAATTAATTTAGGCTCTGACAAGCCATTTAATTAATTAACATCTTTAATTCCTGAATCAATCCACTCAAACCTTTTTCACTTATGCTTGAACTTAATCAGCCTGCAGGACTTTAGCATAACGAACCTTTTGAGCTGTTCAGGGAATGTCACCATCCTATACTGGATGTGGTTACCTAGTTCAGATACCAGACAGTCATACACAAATTAATATCACCCAAGACTGCAGAAGTACAGCTTCAACTAGAACCTTTTCTGCAACTCAAAGTGATATACAATGTATGTATACTTCTGTATCCTCATATAGGTTTAAGATTCCATCGAGTCATAGAGATCTAGATTCTCTTAATGTAAGATAAAAGAATCGATCTCGACTTAGGTCCTCATCAATGTGTACCCCACACCAGCATACCAAGACATCCAAGATAAGATGCTTATCCGCATATGCTGCAGTCTATACCAACAGTTTATCCTGGAACTGTCTCAGCTGTGATGACTATTTATATCTCGCTAGGTCAAACGATCCATACGATCTTCCGTGATCTCCTACACACCGTATGATCTCCCTATCGACGAGATAAGAGGATAATTGTGTTTGCGACACATGTTTGTTAATTCAGACAGGAGATGAACATACAACAATTATGATTCCCAGTATATTAACCAATAAACCTTGTACATAATATACCAATCATAATGCTTTCAGTATATAAATCCATCACGGGCATGCCTTGTTCAGGTCCGTGAAATCGATACATACCCGATTCTTGTCATTCTTCTTTTTGACGACCACCACATTGGCCAGCCGAGTGGGGTAGTGCACCTCTCGGGCTGATCCAATCAGCGTAGCTGTCACGAAGTATCAGCACGTCTGGTGGGATCACTCCCGGGATCCGGGAGATAAGCTTCTCAAAGTTCACCATTCGAGTCTCGAGGTGTCTCTCGTACTCGCTCCCCGGCTGCTCGGTGACAAGGCGCTCGACTGGTCGATGGGTCGTTGCCCCTGAAGATCCATGTCCGAAATCTAACCCCGCAGGCGTGTCAACGTCGATCGCTCCATCCAGGTCCTGGGCCAAGTTTTTGAGAGGGTTGGTCGGCTTTCCGCCAGTGGATGGCTCCTCGACGATTGGCTGGTTTTTGCGCGCGTTCTCCTGGCGGAGTTGATCGTTTTCACTTCTCAGGGCATAGTTCGTGGCGTGTAGCTCCATAATCCTGGAATCCATCTCCTTCGCTCGTTTCTGGTTTTCCATAGACTCCTCGACAAACCGCGCAAGGATCGTGTTCAGTATGTCGGGAGGCACAGCTTGGGCGCTACTGGTTTTCAGGGTTTGCCGAACCAATTCGTATACGGCGACGAGGTCCCCTGATCCGGTAGGTCCCGCCGGAGGAGCTCCGATTGATTTCTTGCCTTGGTTTCCAGCTTTCTCGTTGGTACCTACCATTGAATCGGAAACGAAGAAAATAGTCCCAAGGGACCCACTGTGGGCGCCAAATGTTGAGGTTCGAATTTTCAAGAAATTGGAGCCCTTAGAACTTTGTCAGAAATGTAGTAGATAATAACGATGAAAACGGGAAATAGACAATAAAAACAATAATCGATAGTTGCACGGATTAATGGACGTAGATATATGATGGAATCTATAGAAAATTTGACAGAGTAACGGCGATGTTTCTATGAAGGGAAAAAAGATGATCAAAAACGAGCTCCTCGCCCCTATTTATAGACAGGATAGGGGTGAGGAAGTGTGGCCTAACCCTAGGCGTCGACCTCTAACGGCTCGCCGCGAATCTCGGAGCGGCTCCGGTTCTTTCGGGGCAATTAGGGTTACAACGGTCGAGCGCCGCCAGACAACTAGGGTCTCTTTCTCTGGAATGCTTCGACATCGACCCTCTCGCCTCTTCGGTGTCGAGGCGCTTAGGTCATCACAGGCGAGGCCCTGACTTGGTGTCTCGTTGGTCTTGGTGGGTTGGCTTCCCGGGCTGAGCTGCTTACGTGGGCCGACCTGTCCATTGGGCTTGGACCTCGTGGGCCTGGCCCCAACAAATATTATTATATTTTATAATATAAGTTATTCTCTACATTATATGTTAAATTATATATATAAATTTACTAAATTAAAATAAATATATCAAACACAAAGTCTATGAAATTTTATTTAAATATTATCCATAAACAATATTATATTTGCATTATTTAAAAAAACAGTAAATAAAGTAATTAGTGAGATCTAATATTTTTAAGAGAAATTGACAAATATAATTTTATTATATTTTTACTGCTGATTATTGTAATATAAAAATAAAAATTGGGGAACAATTAATAGGCATTATTCTCCTCTAATACTCCCTCCGTCCCATAACATTAGTCATGTTTTCCTTTTTCGTCTGTCTCAAACATTAGTCTTCTTTCCTAAAATGGAAAATTAATACACATTCACTAATAAAATACTCCCTCCGTCCCATGTAATTAGTCCCATTTGGTTTTGGCACGATAACCAATGTTAGTGAGTGTAGTGGAATTAATATTTTATTGATGAGTGTAAAAAAGTTTGTCATTTTAGGAAATGGGACAATTAGATGGGACGGACAAAAAAGGCAAATGGGACTAATTTCGTGGGACGGAGGGAGTATTAATTTCATCTATCTCTACTCGCATTGGTATCTGTGCCGGAATGAATTAAGACTAATATTATGGGACGGAGGGAGTATATTTTATATATTTACACATGTGTAATGCGTAAATAATATTTAATAATCTTTTCCAAATTACTTTAAATATTCAATAATGAAATAATTTTATTAAAATTCTTATCATATTTATTTTATTGTTATTATAAATAATATTAATAGATCTAATGGAATAAAATTTTAGGATTATAAAAAAGATATTATTAATAATAAAATATAAAAAAAAGAATGAGATATAGTATATACTGGACAAAATAAACATCAAATAAATTATAATTGAATTAATCAATTATTTATAATTTTAAATTTTTTATATAAAAGTATAATTATAAATA